>OY811977.1:5621460-5723960 GCA_963681505.1 Eunapius fragilis | reverse complement strand
AAAGAAAACATGTATCATAAGTCACTTGGCTCTGTAGACAAATGTAAATGCATCACACACACAAACACACACACATATGCAAAACACACACACAGATGCTAGCCTAATCAATCTTCCATACCAGTATACCCACTGTATTTGGCCACATCAGCTACAGGGCTTTCAAAACAGACATCCTATGTGCACTGTTTATTAAAAGTCTCAAAGCTAGGTTTGAGGCAAGCAAGTTTAAAAGCAGGTATAATACTTATAAGCTACTAAAAGACCCATGTCTACTGTTTATCCAAGATCATCCATCATACTAAAAGCCAGGAAAGGTTAAAGCAATCATTATCTCAATAGTGCTCTTAGCGGTCCAAAGACCCTCCTCTCACCCTCCCATTAATTGGGTACTGCTTATTTAAGACTTAAAGAAGCAATTGTGATCTCAGAAGCACCATAAGTTACCTCAAGACATTCATGTGTAACTAATAGTTATCTATTTGATTACCACCACTTGAGTGATGCAAAATTGAACCAGAAGTTTAAGAAGTCGGTTTCTTTCAGTACGTGCAAAGTTATCAGCTGCTCAAAAACACTCACTTTGTACTTAATTACCTTCTAAGATCTCACAGCTACCATACATGTTGCTGAAGAACTTAGAAGCCATGCGGCAAGTGTAAAGGCAGTTCCAAAAGATGTCTGAAGTATTATGAACCAGTGTTAAAAAAACTCCCTGTCTACTACTATTAAGCTAAGTTCCCATAGTTAGCTAAAGAACCAGAAGTCATTCCTTATCAGCTTCACAAAAACCCTACAGAGGCCTTGAATTCAAGACAGCTAAGTAAAATTGTGGTAGTGACATGTGCTACATGTAGTATGTAATCTTGAAGAAGAGATGTGGCTATCAGTAAAAATATTGACAGAACCTTAATTTCTATTAGTCTGAATGTATCGTACACCCGAAGGGACCTAAGAACACTGAATACTACAGACACGCAGTGCAAGTCCTTTTAAGCTTGATACCTACTCCTTAAATCGTTATGCTTCTTGTACACCATGCCGTTAAGTGGACCTACAGTATCCATTACCTTCCGCACGGTACATTGAATGTGCAACAAAAGGTTCGGGCCATTCCGAAGGTTTAAACTACGTCTTTATTTTAGCTAAAATGACAGCAAATAGCTGGGGTTTTTTAAAACAGCTATTTGCCGTCATGGTACCTGATAAAAAGCGTAGTTTAAAACATTCGAAACGGCCTGAACCTTTTGTGGCACATTTAATGTACCACGTACAGCGTGGAAGGTAATGGATAGGTGCACTTAAACGGCATGGTGTACAAGTAATATAAAGATTTAAGGCATACATGTAGATATCTCGGTCCATACCTAAAAGGACTTGCACTATGTGTCTGTAGTCTTTGGTCCCTTCGTAGACTGAACGGCAAAAACGTTGTTAGCTGTGCACCCGGGTGTACAATTGTACACATGGGTGAACATTCTGGACAATAGACATTAAAGACCTAAACTAACAGTACACAATGAAGTAAAATTGGTTAACATCTTATTTCAAACTAATGTCCAATTCGTTTGTTTACGTCACTGCCTAGTTAATGTGCATTTTTCAATAGTGGAAGATTATCAAAGGCAAAGTAATCAGGATAAGGCTCTATGAGTGTGTCTTGCATTTAGGACCAATAATTTTTCTCCAGTTCCATTGGCTCTTAGTGCCTTTAATTATAAATTACTCTGACTGTAATGCAATATTTTACAGATAAGTGTACATTTATCTCGGGGAAGAATTTCATGTTGCAAAACATTGGGTGGAAAAGGGGTGGTTGATGGTGGTAGTGGAAGAGGAGTGGTTGATGGTGGTGGTGGTTGATAGTGGTGGTGGGTGGTGTGAGGGAGAGGTGGGTTTTGTCCTTTTAGCAATTTCATACATGCTACTAACTCCAGCTATACTTTCCCTCTATTGCATAAATAAAAACTATCTATCCATATACAGGGGTTTATAGAGGGATTGCAGTGTCATCCCAGGATAGTTCACACTCACATAGACTTACTCGCCGCCTAGTCTGGTGACCCTAGCATCATCCTAGGGTCCCCAGACTACTCGCTGCCATGTTTATAGGTGTCCTATTAGTTTGGTCATTGTTAATTGTAATCATTAGGTCTCGTTAACCCCCTTACATTAAGCCTAAAGTGCACTGCGCTTTGAGATGCGTACGAAGTGCCTCTATTTTGCATCCCATCGAATGAATGTAGCAGGTAAAGGTAATCACAGCGAACGGATCCTATAGGGTGCATATTGGGGGATATCCTGCTGCATTCGATAATTGTGATCCATTGATCCATCCATACAATGCGAAATAGGCACATATCTTCGTATTCATCTCAAAGCGCAGTCGTTAACGAGCAAGGGGGCGTTAACAATTATTACTAATTGCAATAACCAATAATAGTTAGGACACCAAATAACATGTGAACCTTCCCCAGATGACACGGCAACCAGTGGTAGTCTCGTCCCCAGACCCTAACACTTCACGTGTTAGGGTCTGGGATTTCGAGTCGCTAGCGCTTGTACCATCTGGAATGTAAACAAACAATTATCGCTTGGCCACATCTGATAATTATCAAGTTTATTAAAGCTATGGCGACGGTATGGACCCCGTACATGTATCAGTGTAGGTGTTGTGGAGACGTTGTGTGGAACCACAGAAACCGCAGAGTACTGACTCGCGATGCTGCCCACACCAATTGTTTGCTCCAACTAATTGGCAAAGAGTGGGCATATTTAGCTCCTGAGATTTGTGGAAGTAATTAAGGATTGGAATAAAGCTATATATGTCGTTTATGCTACTTAGCCTTAGATAAAGTAGTTGCCCTTCACGAAGGTGGTCGTAAACGTACGGTAACATAACATAGAGTTTTACCGTATCCTGTTGGCAAAATAACAAAACAATCACGGCCATTTACAAAGCAAAATATAGCGTACTTCTGCTTGTCCTTCAATGTCTCCACTTTCAGTTCTGTCATCGCGAAACGCATAGCTTGTTCATACTTACACGTAGTATGTGGGTCTGGGTCGAGCAATGTTTATGTACATACGTCATAATTAAAGTGCGCACGAATTCCAGCGTTTGGTACACTTCCGCCCCATACGAAACACCAGACCTATATGAGCGTGTTTGTACATTATGCGATAAACACTGCGTCATATTGGTCTGGGGCCGAGACTAAACCAGTGGTACCTTGGCTTACTCATGATGCCATACCAGGCGGTAACAGTAGTCTGGATTACTAGACTAATAGCACAAAAAACGGCGGAACGCACATGCAAATTAAACCATGGGCATTTTCCTATTTGAGGTTCCGTCATTAGTATTCACTCAGTGGCGTAGCGAGGGGGGGGCAGGGGGGGACATATGTCCCCGGGCGCAGGGGTTTAGGGGCGCCAAAATAGCACAGATAATTATCGCGTTCGAACGGGCCCGCGGGGCGCGGGCACATCTTGAGTCTTGTTAACAAACATCTGCACTCGATCTGCACGATTTATTTCTAATCACCGACATTGAAGATACGGTACTAATACAATCGTCACCTCCATAATCCGTTGAATAAACAGTTCCAACTTCAGGGTTATCGCTCGCTGCCATTGTGAGCCTGTTATGCACAGGCTCACAATGGAGTGAGCGGTTAGCCATTATCGTACAGACAGGTACACATAGCGCCAGTCATATATAGCGCAAGGGTAGTTTTGCGGGGGCGGATACTTCCTCAATGTAAACGATTGAATGTACGTGCGAAGGCATAGGTTGCTTGCGGAAGCAAATGGGCATAAGTACAGTTTAGGTTCCGTAATAGAAATTCATTACAGTACTAAGATTTCGTGGCCAAACATGCAGTTAGTTTAGACATTCTGAACCCTACGACGGCTAACAAATGCTATTTTACCGTGAGGTTTATCTCTAACACAAACAGTAATGAACACTTACAGTAATGAGCGTTTCATTTTTCGCCGGTACTGGTCCACACCCCTCTTGTAAATTCTCGTTCTAGCTGGGCCTAGTTTAGGTTCAGTGTAAGGGGGATAAGTACATTGGCTTCCCCCCACTTTCTAACCCTAATCCTGAAGCCAATGTACTTATCCCCCTTACACTGAACCTAAACTAGGCCCAGCTAGAACGAGAATTTACAAGAGGGGTGTGGACCAGTACCGGCGAAAAATGAAACGCTCATTACTGTAAGTGTTCATTACTGTTTGTGTTAGAGATAAACCTCACGGTAAAAAAGCATTTGTTAGCCGTCGTAGGGCTCAGAATGTCTAAACTAACTCTTTGGCCACGAAATCTTAGTACTGTAATGAATTTCTGTTACGGAACCTAAACTGTACTTATGCCAGCAAATGTAGTGTATGCGAAAGTATCATGTTTTTGTGGCTTAAAAAGTGCTAAAGTTGCAAAGCGGCTGGGGCTCCGCCCCAGACCCTTTCGGTGAGCTTTGCATACCCCCTTGCTGGTATGATCGAGGCCCGGCATATCCCTCTCCGCCCTTGCAGCTGCCTACCAACCCTCGCTGCCAGCTGCCTACCAACCCTCGCTGCAAAATCCTAGATCCACCCCTTTATTTGTAGGGGGGGGGGGGGGGGGGCGCCATTATTGCATTATGTCCCCGGGCGCTCAACCACCACACTATGCCACTGTATTCACTACCATCGCTACGGATAAATTCGTGGTTTTAGACAATGACTAGCATTATGAAATCATTACACCCGCAAACCCCCACCCCCCTCTATGACCTGAATATGAGGGGAAAAAGGCGCCAATTCTTTTACCAGAGCTCAGGCATACCGTGCGTAGCTTAAAAGTTACCAACTAGACGGATCCCCGCACCGGGCACCGGCCACAGCTTCTATCACTCCCGAGATTAAACACCGTCTTTAATCTATGCTGGAACATACGCAGGCCCATGGGCAAGGCCGGCCGTCCCTGGACACCACGTGCCGCACATTTATCAATGTAACGACTACCGGCAGCACTCAGAACACTATTCTGCCCTCACCTTGCTCTATGTGTCACGGCTGCCGCCCTTACGCTAATATAAATGTTCAGAATCTCAGTCACGTGGTCGTAGTTGGTGCCGGTTATCTGTGCTTACAATCGCGCGCCGCGTCGATAAAACCAGAGATAATATATAAATTATCTCTGATAAAACTGGCGTGATAGTTTCTTTGAAATTATTCATGAATATCCCAATGCGCACACATTGATATAAACAATAGCTCAACATTTAGACTATTATATTGCTCTTTGCGCATATTGCGAGTCATTGTTTTAGGCATCACAGTGATCCCGCTTATTTATCAGTCATGGCGCGCGATGCATTATCGATAAACAGTATATAAGCTACCGTTAGGATGGAAGTCTTCAGCCGCGGAAAGTTAAGTCAAGAGCAAACTCATGGCAGCTAACTTCGGACCATTTGGTTTACCACAAGAGTATTGGTCGTACAAAAGACTCTTGCGGGAAGTCCTAGTTGATCAAGATACAATCATAGAATGGTGCAAATCTAACGGGCTTCTTGCACAGTCTCAACAGTGCTGTGCTTGCAACATTCCAATGCACTGGGAAACCTTTGATCGAGGAATCGATCGGTACAGGTACGACTATTTATATGTTATCGACATGCAGGAAATATACATGAACGTCATTAACTCTTATAGGTGGCGGTGTCCTAACAAACATTGCAGAAAGGCAAAATCCATCCGACATGATTCATGGTTTTCCACGAGCCATCTCTCGTTAGAGCAGATCCTGGAACTTACTTTCCTATGGACGGAGGATATGTCGGGGGAAACAGTTAGGAAATTGGTTGGTGTGAACAAGAACACGGTCGTCGACTGGTTTAACTTTTGTCGCGATTTGTGCGCTAGGTACATGGATGAGCATAACGAGAAAATAGGAGGTGTAGGGAAAGTCGTAGAAATTGATGAGGCCAAATTTGGAAAACGGAAGTATAACCGTGGGAGAAGAAGGGAAGGACATTGGGTGTTAGGAGGTGTGGAACGTGGATCAGACAAAGAATTTATGCAAATTGTTCCCTCCCGTGATGCAGCAACTCTACTTCCTATAATAATAGCCAACGTCGAACCGGGAACAGAAATCCACACTGATCGCTGAATGTAAGTCGTTTGATAATTGTGCGGCACGTGGTGTCCAGGGACGGCCGGCCTTGCCCATGGGCCTGCGTATATTCCAGATTAAAGACGGTGTTTAATCTCGGGAGTGATAGAAGCTGCATGTGGCCGGTGCCCGGTGCGGGGATCCGTCTAGTTGGTAACTTTTAAGCTACGCACGGTATGCCTGAGCTCTGGTAAAAAAATTGGCGCCTTTTTCCCCTCATATTCAGGTCATAGAGGGGGAGGAGTGGGGGGTTTGCGGGTGTAATGATATTCATAATGCTAGTCATTGTCTAAAACCACGAATCCGTAGCGGTGGTAGTGAATACTAATGACGGAACCTCACATAGGAAAATGCCAACCATGACCATGCTTGCCTGTAGTCTTCCAGAAATAGATCCCTCTTTCATTTGGTCTTCCGTGCTAGTCGTGTAGTAGACTAGTGGTGTGTAAAAAAATATACGTGAAGTGGGGCACAACTCATTTGTCGTGAAGCCTGTAAACAAGTTTGCAGGCTACAAATTATACTTACCTTTGTTTCTGCATCTAGTAACTCGCTCGTTTTTCAATATGCACCATAATTGTCCGCGTGACAAAAGTTCTGCGCATGCGTGTAGATAGAGCTGAATATTTAGGCTGCAGAAGTTTGATAATATTAGTATTAAATCAACCGTGCATATGGTACACCACTCGACCAAAGAAGCGTGTTTATACATATTCTTCCAGCTCAAAAGCAGGCCATACAAAGTATATCTTTGAAGAATGGAGCAAAGCGCTGGTGTGAACGACAGAGCAAGACGATTGTTACTTGAAATGATGGACATGGTGTCCACCTCCTGTAGCGACAGAAATGAAACATCTCAGCAAGGTTCAAGCCGCATTCAACAGCAAAACTTCGTACCTTTACCGTATTCGTCGTTGACTCCTACAAATGAGCACAACAGATTATTCGGATTTAGCTCTAAACGCAGCAAGGGTAAAAAAAAGGCAAAAAGAATGTTACTCCAATCCAGGGCAAGATAGTTTGTGCGCGACCCCAAACCTCAAGTCCAACTCTAGGAAAAATGTTTGGGTTCACGATTGCTGCTGCTTAGCATCTCATTCGCAGGATTTTGTGCCATCATCATCACAAAAAATGGAACTGGCGAGTGTTGGTCTGGGCCTGAAGAATCTGACATTTCTGAAGATGGCCACAGATGAAGAAATTGAATCGGTGATCTACGAGGCATTTCCGAAGTTGGCTGGGCTTGGTTTCGAGTTGTTACGAACCGGATCGCACAAAAAAAACTAATGGTTATTTCCAAACCTGCGCAAGGGATGACGATTACCTACTAGCTTACGTGACATCGTACAGCAGTCAAAAATGTACGTCAGGCCGCTGCAGACCATAGCAGTAAGCATTGCATCAGTTTGAATGTATCCGTATTAATGTCCTCTCCTAAATGTTGTAGTTGAAAGTCACCCCGGCGACTAAGGAAGAAACGTTGGAAACCTGTATTGAGAAGAAAAAAAAACGGATTGAGTACCAGGAAACAGGTGGTAGTTTGGGATGATTCAGTTTCTTCAGACTCGAGTTCAGAACATGTAATCGCTGCTACGCCTTCAAATAGCTCTGGGAGTATTGTGACGCTATCCAAGTGCAAGCAACATGCTGTTGAACTTTCTAGCTCTTCCGAAATGGAACAACAAAGGTTAGTACTTTTTTTTCAAACCGTACGTATACTGCATGCATCCATGCATGCGCAAGTCCGTAGAGTTTGTTCCGTAATATTCAAGCTTTTTATTCTAATTCTGCAGTTCCTTTATTGATTTAGTGGAATCCGATGATGAATTGCAACGGGCTATAACACTGAGTCTTATTGAGTTCACAAAGTAAGTATAATAAGGATTTTGAACATGCATACCAAGTGCACTTAATGCATTACAGGTCACCCATGCCTCCTGCAACAAATCTGAAGGGATTTGATGAGGACTTCAAAGAACTGAAGGAGCGAGTTCTCACATCCAGCAATCAAATACTTACTTTCAGGCGTGCTCATGTGTGGGAAGATACCATGAGATTGCATAAAAAAGGATTTAGGTTTGATAATGGCTTTAAGGTGAAATTTGTCGGTGAGCCTGCTATAGATCATGGAGGTCCAAAGAGGGAGCTTTTTACATTACTGCGGCGTTTTTTGGGTACTAATAATTCACTATTTGAGGGACCACCAAACAGAAGACTACCACGACATAATATAATTGCTCTTATTGACAATTTTTATTTTCTGATTGGGAAAATAATGGCTTCCGCATTATTGCATGGGCCTGAAAATACTTTGGTTTTGGCACCTACAATTGTAAATTACCTTGTGAAAGGTCTTGATGGACTTCAGCCCCAATTTGAAGATGTGTGTTGCAAGGATGTTAGGGACATACTTCAACAAGTAAATCATATCAGTACTGCTTTGTACTTAATCATTCATTTTTTACAGATAAGTGGTACAACTGATGAACTGAAGATGCAGTCTTTGCTAGAAAATGATGTTCTTTCCTGTTGCTTTGAATGTGGTGTGGACAAACCTTCCACTATGTACTCTTTGGCAAACAAGCAAAGCATAATCCAGGCATTATCTACTCATTTCATTTTATTTACAAGGAAAGCTGAAATAGATCAGTTAGGTCAAGGACTTGACCATGTGGGCCTCCTCTCTTCTCAAGCAGTTACGAGGTGTTGGGCTAAACATACTCCTTCCTGATGAGACTCCAGCATTGGGATTTGAACATCCCCCCTCTGTTTCCTTTTCACATGACCTTCACCAGTTGTTTCCCACTGCTAACACTTGCTCTCTTACATTTACATTACCAACTTGTTCTAGGATTTACGAAGAGTTCAAAACAAAGATTACTTTTGGAATATTTAACACTGTTGGTTTTGGACAGATCTAAAGGAAAAGTGTTACCCCTATCTCAAATTGCCTTGTAACTGTACATGCATGCCTCCACCATGTGATTCATGTGTCTTGTAATTGTTCATGGACATGTTCATCATATGAATCTTGTTAGCAACAAAATACCTATCCATTGTAGGCGTATAAACAAAAAACGTTACGTGTCATTTGTGCACGTGATACGTATTTTTGGATATCTCCCACAATTAAAAGTGGAGTTGAGCGTTGCGTCACTATGTATGTTGCTACAAATATGCAACGTGTAGTCCTACATCGCACTAGTGTTACGGCCAAACCACGTGCAATGCAGGGAAAAACTAGCGCCTATATTTCGTTAATTGCGTACTCTACTCCATGATTGATGCAAGTGCTGTTCATTTTATACTCATCTCGCTTCTGGTTTTTATTTGTTGATCACGTCGCCTAAAACTATGCGATGTCTTTCACAGCAAAAAAAAGGGGTCGATTAAACTTTTGATTCTCAATGGATTGAGCAATAACATTCTGATACAGGATTTATTTAACATTCGAGCTGTATCAGAATTTTATTACTCAATAAAATTTTGATTCGACGCATTCTTTTGCTGTGTTTCTCTTGAGCCATGAAATATAAACTTAGTGCAGAAAAAGTAATGTCACTTGACGCATTTGTAGCGGAGATTCCAAAAAAAGTCTCATCTCCGAAAGCATTACTCTCGCTGGCAATGATAAATGTCTTTTAAAATTCCACACTGAATTGTTGAAGCACAGTCAGACAAAGATACAGTAAACTTTGGATCACTATGAGTTCTTATTCGTTGTGAAAGTGTGCTTGGATTGTCTTTATAGCTCTACAGTTAACCTGTTTTTGTGTGGAACCTCGCCGTTAGATTTGCAAACGAATGCCAATTAATTAACAAACTTGCAACACGTAAAGTATACCCTGGCTGGTCAAACCTAGCTCTCCTGAAAATACCTGTTCTGCAAGGTCAAGTGCATTTAAATACTGCAGTTGACTTGGTTAGCAATTGGTGGGATATCAATTCTGATGTGACTGATCTGAGCCTCGGTTAACCGATTAGATGCAAATTTGATGTTGGAGAGGTACTTTTTAAGTAACTTACTCCAGATAATTCAATACAACGAATCTGAAGGATGAACTGAGTGCATGTATTCGAAATTGGTGCTATTTTTTTTGTAGTGTTCATGTTTAACCTCAAAGGCAAAATCCTTATTTAAGAACGTCTGTATACTTCAATACGGATCACTGCAGCATGCATGACTTTTCCAAACAAGACAATTAAATCAAACTATACGGCCCAACTGTGTAAACTGAATAGCCTGCTAAAAAATGATGTCAATACAATCAGTTAACTGGTAAGCAGAAGTACAACTCTATGAACACTAGACAAAATGTTTTGAAACAACAAATGCTAGGTGGAAATAACAAAAACGTTGCAGACCATTTTAACTTTCAAAAAACATAAATAAATATCATTGGTTAAAACTACAGTTGCTAGTTGTATCTATTGTACAATGTTATTGGTACATTGAATTTGCTTGTTTCAACTAAAATTGATGTAACTTTTGTACAGTTGAAATGACAAGTTTCTTTCAACTGAGTAGGTATAATCGTTTAAAATAGCTGTACTTTAACAACAGTTTAATTTATTTTTCCAAAACTGTTAATACTGCTAAAATAACATTTTAAACTGTTACCTCAGTTTCAATTGTTTTAACCATTTAAGAATACGTAGTTGCAACAATACTTTTCTAGTTTCTCTTATGGCTGATTACAATGACATTAGTCATCAACGTAAATAGACAAGAAGATCTAAAACACTTGATTGTTTTCTTTATGTCAGTTGTCCTAGTCATACTTTAAACATATAACTTGTGCATTAAGTACTGATGTTTTATTGCATAATGTTTGCGCACTTGCTGAGAAATAATCCACACTATATAGAAACAACATTTGTGCTTTAATTAAGATGCGTGCGGTGTAGAAGTGCACAAGGGTAAACATGCGCAAGATCAAATGCATGCAGCACACTACAGCAATGGATGATAGCGTAATTAGTGTCAGCTCGTTGGGGATGAACGATGACAGTGGACGTCTACTTTAATAGAAACATGCAACTGCCTGCACACGCAAAATGCCAAGCCAAACGGCGCCAGTACTGCAAATGAAGAGAATGCTGCCCTTGGGCGACACAATTGATGACATGCAGATTTGTTCGAAGAGAGGCAGAATTTAAGATCATGCACTTTTTAATCTCTATCCTCAATTAAGAGTCTGTATGTTTTCGCTGTAGCTAATTAGAGTGATTCAGTCTGCTCGCGTATATACTTGTTGTACGTTCTACCCTTAGAACTTCACAAAACATGTACTATTTCACCATCCTTTCCTTTATTTGCTGACTACTTTTGCCAACGTACGTTTTCAGTCAGGGCATGCAGTATCAATCGAGTGATCTTGATTCTAGTTTTGCAATCTGTACACTGATGAACCAATGCAGGAGCTACTAGTTCTTACTACTATGATCTATGTTTAGTAATAGATCTCTTAGAACACAGTACCAATTATGGCATTGACATCCATTTACGTGTATTGGATTTTTTTAGGTCTGGGATTAATTATATATAATAAAATAACAAAACAATACAAATGAATACATAAAATAAATGAAGTATCAAGTTGAGTGTTTTATACAGCCGAGAGATTTGCCTTGCTGTCTGAAATTGCAAGGTCAATTGATGTATCAAAGAGATGTTGTGGCCTGTGGTAAGAAGAGCGCGAACCACGGTGGCACATGATGGCTGACCTAAGTAGGGAGAAGCTCACTTTGCATCGAAGCCAGAATGGTGTTTTACTGTACGGTTGTTCCTGCTTATCCGCGATCAATGAAGCAAGTCTCTTGAAAACTACTGTAGCAGTAGATCCCAATCCGCCTGTGGTTGAGAAAACTAATGGCGAAAAGGAACCAAACTCAATTTCAAACAAATCCGTTGTTCATATGCGCGTTTCTTTTCCAGTTCAGCACGGCGGTAGCACTGTGGTAAAGGGAATTTGCTTATGTACTCTCTTATAGTATTACCAAAGTACTTTTGTATTCATGTTTGAATGATGAAGCTTGATTGCATACATATACATGTGTACACACATGAGCACATGCACACACATGCACACACACACACACTCAATTAGACACTATTTGAAAAACCCTTAGCACAGAATTAATTATCAGATAAATCTATAAAGGCTGTTTCAATTTTTCACATAACACTTCCTCTTAATTATATGCTGTACATGTATAGAGGCGCGCGTCATAACTCATGGATTCGATCCGCCATAGAAATTTGCATTTGCTCCATGGTAGAGTGGGCATATCAATTGCACAGAAAGTTCATCGCGGAAATGATCTCGTCCACAAGCAGACATGCAAGAGATAGTTTCCTCGAAGTGACGTACACAGCATTGTTAACACCGCGTCCGCGAGTAAAGTGGGTGAAAGCTGAACGGCCAAAATTTGGGGGAGGTTTAAAATATAAAAGGTCTGAATATTATTTTTCTTTTCTGACACAGGATACTGTTCTTGACACAACATATGATGCGTTCAGTGAGAGGACCATTGGTCTGCCGCATGCTATCTACGAGCTGGCAGTGACCGGTCGACATCAGTGGCATCCGATGTTTTGCTCGTCCAAAATGTTCCAGAAGTGCACAGTATATGAACTGAAATGAAATTGTGACTTTGGGATTGTAAGCAACACCGCTGTATGTATCGGGGTGCATGGAGATGTATAGCGCTAGCGCTTAATTGAATAAGAGCGCCCAACATGTACTTTATGTAAAATCAATCCATACAATATTATAAAAATCCACCAGTCACTTTACCATGCAGTGTTGGCTGAGAATGTGCTCCTTCCCTATAGCCACTGGAGCCAGGCTATAGCTGTACACAATGTCATATGCATGTACACCATTGATAACGATAATAAAGATTACACAAAGCTTGCTTTCTCTCTGACTTTTAATTTTCTTTTTAAACTACTAACTTTGCTTTTGATTGCTTTGTCATGTTCCAAGGGATGTGGTGGGCATAGTACAGCCTTGAGATTTCTCAGGGCTTCTGCAGGTTTGATGGTGGGATTACGCTCTACCAATTCTTCAAGGTGTTTTAGCATACTGCTTTGGTTGATTGCTTCCTCTTACTTATTTAATTCTTATCATGATCACTACCTGCATTGTCCTCATCATTGGCCTTCTTCCTACCAAACAACTTGATAATTTCTGCACGTATTTCATTCTCCCCGGGTAAGGTGTAGCGACCAGGATGGAGTGACCGAAGCTCCTCTAACATAGCACATGGATTCATTTTGCCCGAGGAAATACGAGCTCCTCGATCAAACATCCTTTTTATCTTGTACGGTTCCAAGTATACTCGACCATACTGAGCCCCTGCACTTTTTGATAATCGAGACGTTAAATTGAAATATGCCCCTATTACATAGGCGGCCCCAGCATAACAGGGACCTAAGGGGGCGCAGTATGTTAGATTTCATAACTGTTTGTCGCTAATTGTACATACAAGCGAGTGTTAGAAGCTCTATTACGCTAATAATAACAACCACATTCTGTTGTCTCTTCACATTATATTCTAATTTGAACCCTATTTTACGGGGTGGAAGGGGTGGGGGGGGGGGGGGGGGGGCGTAGAGTGACGCTATACCTCGGGGGGGGGGGGGGGGGGGGGGGGGGGGGGGAGCCTAGGCCTTCCGGCCCCCCCCCCCCCCCCCCTTTCAAGGGGCCGCCTATGGCCCTATGCTCGCTTCTAGTGAGCCTCCGAATGTACGTCAAAGAGATCTAATTAAGCGGATAGAAATAAAAATGTACGTAAACACAATTTTTAAGTGACACAATTTTTAAGTGACACAATTTTTAAGTGACACATTTTTTTCGTGACACATTTTTTTCGTGACACAATTTTTAAGTGACACATTTTTTTCGTGACACAATTTTTAAGTGACACAATTCTTTCGTGACACAATTTTTAAGTGACACAATTTTTAAGTGGCACAAAATTGTGTCACGTCAAAATTGTGTCACATAAAAAAAGTGTATCGTTTGAAAAAAGTGTGCTATTTCAAAAATGTGTCACATAAAAAAAGTGTATCGTTTGAAAAAAGTGTGCTATTTCAAAAATGTGTCACATAAAAAAAGTGTATCGTTTGAAAAAAGTGTGCTATTTCAAAAATGTGAATTTTGGCACGGATTCCACACCATAGTGCGGTGCCTATATAAACAGTGACGTAATTAACACATGCGTATTCTTGAATATACGCCGTCGTATACTTAAAATATACTACACACGCGTATGTTTTGAGTATTCTTCAATATACGCAAAAATATATACAGTATCGTATAACTAACTTTTTGCACTGTGCAAGATATGTACCGTTTTATTATTTTTTATTGTACGCTCTAAGATACTATGATGTCACGTTGAGAACCTCATAGCAGGACCTGTACTTTTATAACATAACCCTTTTTGTGTGGTAGCAATTCATGCATGCAGTGATGTCTATTCAGGGGTCTGGTCCCAGCAAAAAGTATTTGGGCAAGATTCTTGCCAAGAGCAAGATCTTGGCAGGAGGCCTAGATCTTGCCATACCTTGGGTAAGATCTTGGCCACGATCTTTGCCAGCATAATCTTGCCACCATGGGCAAGATCTTGTCCAAGAACTGTTTGCTGGTGTGTGTGTGTGTGTGTGTGTGTGTGTGTGTGTGTGTGTGTGTGTGTGTGTGTGTGTGTGTGTAGATGTTGCATGCTCATAAGGTTTCTTGACCACATCACATCAGTAGTGTCATGTTGTATAAACAGATCCCAAATTGATTTGTCACATCTACTTTGCATTTCAATTTTGTAGCCAATGTCCCATGCCATGCATTACACACACATGTGTGAATCATCATGAAAGTCCCCTGCTGTGCTGAGCCATTTGTGGCATTTGCCCATTGTGACAGAAATCAGTTTATGTGGAGAGAACCAAAATGCTCATACTACCAAACAAATTTAACACACATACATAAAAGTTTGATTCCTGCACATGGTAGTGACCCCCATTTTCTTCTCCAGACCTTACTCCAATATGGGTTGGTAGGCAGGGCTCTGAACACACACACACACACACACACACACACACACACACACACACACACACATGGAGGAGGGGCACATTAAGATGGAAATCTGCAATCAGCAGTAGTCTCCTGGGCAAGTGCCTTCATGAGGGCAGCATCTATTTCAAAAATCATGTCATACACATTGTCAAAGACAGAGACATTGACATTCAAAAACAAACCCAGAAGCAGTTTTAGAATTATCAGCTCTCTGTCAAATTTGTGGTTACCTGGACTAAGGTAGTTTACATACTGCTTCATGCTGTGGCCTACAAAACCACACTTGTGGTATACATGTATAAGATAAAAGGACTAGCATCAATTTCAAACCCACATGTCTTCCAAGCTAAAATGCCCTTCCTATTTTCAGGACGTACTGCCACACCATTCTTTATTTTAGAAGAGACCCATCCATCCTGTGTTGGACTGGTGTGTTGTATGTACTGGAATGGTGTGTTGTATGCACTGGACTGGTATGTTGTATGTACTGGACTGGTGTGTTGTATGTACTGGACTGGTGTGTTGTATGCACTGGACTGGTGTGTTGTATGTACTGGACTGGCCATACCAGTCCAATACACCAGCCCAGTACATATACCAGTCCAATTCAACACACCAGTCCAGTACATAACACACTGTATGTGCTGTGTTGCATGTACTCAATTGGTATGTTGTATGAGGGGGAGGATAGGGGGTGGGGCATTGCCCCTGCACCTTTGGTAAAGAGGAAGGGTGGTGGTGAGAAGTACTAGACACCAGTGTATCATCCTCAGAATTTGTAAATTTAGGTGAGTGCCCCCACCCCTACACACACACACACACACACACACACACACACACACACACACACACACACACACACACACACACTGCCTTGGAGAAGCCATGGGTTTATATGAAGCCATGTGTGTGAATAGCTCAGCATATAAACTTTCCAGTGGCCAAATCTATTGAGATAGGGTTTCACTGCCACTATCAAGGCTTCCTTCCAGTAAAAAGCTACAGACCACTAGAAATGGACCATGTACATAACGAAAAAACACACGCACACACACAATTTGCTATGACGAAATATGTGAGGTGGTGGCAAGCAGATAGGCTGGCTAATAGCTTATGCCTCTGTACTGCATGTAGGACTCAGGAACTAGTGACACACACCCACCCATAATCAGAGGCTTCTGGATCACAGTGACCACAGTGCCGCATTGCAATCTAGTAGGCACATCACACCTACAACATACTCGTCCAGTGCATACACCAGTAAAAACACCAGTCCAGTACATATATCACATCAGTCCAGTACATATATCACACCAGCCCAGTACATGAAACACACCAGCCCAGGACATACAACACACCAGTCCAGTACATATATCACATCAGTCCAGTACATGAAACACACCAGCCCAGTACATGAAACACACCAGTCCAGTACATACAACACACCAGTCCAGTACATACAACACACCAGTCCAGTACATGCAACACACCAGTCCAGTACATACAACACACCAATCCAGTCACACCAATCCAGTACATACAACAACCAGTCCAGTACATACACCACACCAGTCCAATACATGCAACACACCAGTCCAGTACATACAACACACCAGTCCAGTACATGCAACACACCAGTCCAGTACATACAACACACCAATCCAGTACATACAACACACCAATCCAGTACATACAACACACCAGTCCAGTACATACAACACACCAGTCCAGTACATGCAACACACCAGTCCAGTACATACAACACAACAGTCCAGTACATACAACACACCAGTCCAGTACATGCAACACACCAGTCCAGTACATACAACACACCAGTCCAGTACATACAACTCACCAATCCAGTACATACAACACACCAATCCAGTACATACAACACACCAGTCCAGTACATGCAACACACCAGTCCAGTACATACAACACACCAGTCCAGTGCATGCAACACACCAGTCCAGTACATACAACACACCAGTCCAGTACATGCAACACATCAGTCCAGTACATACAACACACCAGTCCAGTACATGCACACAGGGAAAAAGTTGAAAACACAATGGTTCATTTACTATATTTAACAACGTTTGACATCATATATCAAGTACAGTGGGTTTAATCACAACATAATACAACGTTAGTTTCAAACGTCGTTGTGAAAATGACAATAAATTACAACAGATGAACGGTATATGAACGGTATATGTTGTTGAATGTTGTATTTTGGCTGACTAGAGATGAATAAACCTTGCGAATCTGATAAAACAACAGCAAACAATCATTGTGAAATTAGAATCACGTGATGTAATCGCAATCCCCAGGCCTTTCATTCTTCGCGCTCCGCCTTAGTTTCGTCATCGCAAACGGAGTCTGGGGACCAGACTAAAAGTTTTGTCGGTACAAACTACTGGTAGCTGTACGAAGCGTAAGCATCCGAATGTCTTCTGCTATAACTCAGTACGGGCGTAATTGGGTGAGGTATTAATAAAACATATAAACGTATGTATGTTTAGCGGTGATGTAATCCATCTGCAGCTGTGGGAGTAAGGGTCTGGATACGAGACTTTGCACAATGTCCGAAGTGTATACTGTATACGTCTTCCAGTTGGAAGACATACGAAGACATCCCGATCCAGTAGTACGTTTACAACGATTCCGAACTGCTTGTCTTTGAGTGTCGAATAAGATCGTTCGCGGTACATCTTCCATCACCATTGCTGATTGGTACATGTAGGTCTATTTGAAATAACTTCTTGTTACAGTATAGCTAATTATAAAGTATGCAACTACTTCATACGCTTGGCTTTCTCCACAGGATTGCTGTCGTTTTCTGATGTTGTATATCGGGAAGCATGTCCAGCTGTTGGCCATTGGGGAACAGGCACCTGCTGTCATTCATCAGGACTGCTGCACTGCAGAGTATGTACAGTACTGGTAGTTAAGTAGCAAGTGTTTAGCATTTAATAAAGCATTTTTAAAATGCAAGTGTAGGCTGTGTAGCATGTGTTAAGACCCATAATATGTGTGTGTGTGTTTGCATTTGACCAGTGCATGTACATTCACACCAAACACTGTTTAATCCAACCACACACACACACACACACACTCACACACACTTTCTCTTTCTCTTTCTCTTTTCTCTTCAGTCTACAGTAGCCACCACACAAACCATTCAGATCATACTCACACAAACTGTTTGGTCACACCCATGCACACACACACACACACTTTTCAGTCCAGCCACCCCTCCCTCACACACACACACTGTCACCTCTCAACCCCACACACAAACCTTTTGGTACACACACAGACGCAAACATACAGCTCCTTCCCATCTGTTCACTGCGCCTCCTCTCCACTGCACTTCCCCTTCTCCACTGCGCCTCTGTGTAGTGTGGACAGGGCTAAGGATATTTCTTAACTGCGAAATAATGAAATAAATAATGATTACATTGTAAGTCTCTCTTACACAATATACACATGTGTTGTTTGCATAAATGTTCTCTTGTCATCCTCCCGACTTCTCTTCTCCTCCACCCCTCACCCTCACCTCCCTTCCTCCCCACTTCCTCTCATCCCCTGCCCCTCCCACCCACTTCCCATTCTCCCCCATGCCTCACTTCCCCACCTCCCCTCCTCCCCACGTCCCCTCCTCCCCTCCAACCATCCTCCCCTCCAACCATCCTCCCCTCTCCCATCTCCCTACTTCCCCTCCTCCCTCCTCCCCACCTCTCCACCACTCTCCCTTGCTCCCTTCCTCCCTCCCTCCCTCTCTTCCTCCCTCCCTCTCTCCCTCCCTCTCTCCTTCCTTCTCTCCCTCCCTCCCCTCCCTCCCTCCCTCCCTCCCTCATAGCCTATGTTCAATGTCTCCACTCTCCTACTACGGGTTGTGCCTCCAACATTCCACTCTCGGGTGCCCAGTGCTCATTGGACCAGGGACCAGCTGTACCCTGCTCCTTCCATTAGGGAACAAGGCACATGTTTTCATTCATCTGGACTGGTTAGTGTTTTGCATTTAACGTAGCATTTTGCATAGCGATACATGTAAATATGTAAGTGTGTAGCATGTGTTAACACATGTTTCCCCATGCCACCATCCACTGCTTAATCCAACCACGCACACACACACAAACACACACACTGAGACAATATACACACACACTCCTGCCCACACACACACACACACACACTGTTCACACACTGTTCTAACCCACACACCTTTTGGTTCAAACACACACACACACACACTGTCTGTGGTGTGCATTTGTGTGTGTGTTTGTGTGTGTGTATTTGTGTTTGTTTGTGTGTGTATTGTGTCCCTATTATGCACACGTTTGTTTACTCCTCCCCACTTCACCTCTTCCCCACTTTCCATCCCCCCACCCTCACTCTCACCTCCCCACCTCCCCTCCCCTCCCCACCTCCCCTCCCCCTCCCCTCCCCCTCCCCTCCCCCTCCCCACCTCCCCTCCCCCTCCCCACCTCCCCTCCCCCTCCCCACCTCCCCTCCCCACCTCCCCACCTCCCCTCCCCCTCCCTCCCTCCCTCCCTCATAGCCTATGTTCAATGTCTCCCCTACTGATGTGAACACTACGGGTTGTGCCTCCAACATTCCACTCTCGGGTGCCCAGTGCTCATTGGACCAGGGACCAGCTGTACCTTGCTCCTTCCCTTGTAAGTGTGCCCCACTTTAGGGTAGACAAGTAAGGGGTTACAAATTATGTTGTTGTGTTTGTGTATACGTATGTGCCCTATCATACTTATAAACTCACTCACACAAACATTTTGGTTCACACACGCACACAAACACACACATGCTGCTCAATGACTCTCTCTCTCTCTCTCTCTCTCTCTCTCTCTCTCCTGTCACATATTAACACCTGAGTCATAGGCAACCTATCCTCATTATGTTGAAGTACAACTTGTAACTTGTAATATTATATCATATCTCATCTAGGCTTAGTATTGAAAGTGATAACAAGTTAAATCAAATTATACAGCAGAATTATATGTGTAGATAATAGCACCCAGCACGTATTTCAAATGCTATGTTACATATTATATTTGAGATAGGTTGTGTCACGGTTTCTAACAGAGATGGTTTCTATCGAGGGTTGAGACTTCCCACTTTGTGCAAAGGGTTGCATATCCCTTGCTCTGTTTCCCTTTCCACTCTTGCTACAATGAAGTATGCACCTCCCTTTACTTCAACTATTTCATTTGCTTCAGGGTAGTGTGGGACGTCAATAGCTGTAATAGACACACAAACTACAGTGACACTGTTGGTATCCACCCCTGTCAACCATTTCTATACACAAACCACAATCTTCCACCTAGCTAATATGCGACAGGAGTAGTGACGTTGGCCCTGACCCAAACACACCCAGGACTTGGGGGCCATCACCCACAATACTTATGCACTCCACTTGTGCGCTGTGTCCGTACCCATGGGAAGACGGCAAGCTTTCTGCCTCTCAAGTCCCCAGTCCACTACTAGCAAAACACACTCCATAGCCACAGTTGCCATGACAGCAGGACTGTTGTCATGACACAGTGCTTTGGGGTCACTCAATGACTGGTTTGGAGTGTGTTTCCACTACAGTGACACTGTTGGTATCCACCCCTGTCAACCATTTCTATACACAAACCACAATCTTCTACCTAGCTAATATGCGACAGGAGTAGTGACGTTGGCCCTGACCCAAACACACCCAGGACTTGGGGGCCATCATCCACAACACTTATGCACTCCACTTGTGCGCTGTGTCCGTACCCATGGGAAGACGGCAAGCTTTCTGCCTCTCAAGTCCCCAGTCCACTACTAGCAAAACACACTCCATAGCCACAGTTGCCATGACAGCAGGACTGTTGTCATGACACAGTGCTTTGGGGTCACTCAATGACTGGTTTGGAGTGTGTTTCCACTACAGTGACACTGTTGGTATCCACCCCTATCAACCATTTCTATACACAAACCACAATATTCCACCTAGCTAATATGCGACAGGAGTAGTGACGTTGGCCCTGACCCAAACACACCCAGGACTTGGGGGCCATCACCCACAACACTTATGCACTCCACTTGTGCGCTGTGTCCGTACCCATGGGAAGACGGCAAGCTTTCTGCCTCTCAAGTCCCCAGTCCACTACTAGCAAAACACACTCCATAGCCACAGTTGCCATGACAGCAGGACTGTTGTCATGACACAGTGCTTTGGGGTCACTCAATGACTGGTTTGGAGTGTGTTTCCACTACAGTGACACTGTTGGTATCCACCCCTGTCAACCATTTCTATACACAAACCACAATCTTCCACCTAGCTAATATGCGACAGGAGTAGTGACGTTGGCCCTGACCCAAACACACCCAGGACTTGGGGGCCATCACCCACAACACTTATGCACTCCACTTGTGCGCTGTGTCCGTACCCATGGGAAGACGGCAAGCTTTCTGCCTCTCAAGTCCCCAGTCCACTACTAGCAAAACACACCCCTCTTACATCACACTATACCCATCAACAATAACTCCCCACATCTATCTATATGTAGCACACTGAACACCCACTATCACAAGCTCAATCGCTAATTACAAATGCTAAACTGGTGTGTGAGATATATATATCTATATATATGAAGCTTGAACCCCACCCTGTACTCTCCACCCACCCACCATCACCACAGCATCCTCCAACCAACCTCCATCACCACTGTATCCTCCTCCCACCCTCTATCGTCACTGCACTCTATCACACTGTACAAAAAGTCCATCCCTCCAAATGTACATTTAGGTGTGGAATATACTTGTGTCAGCAAACCTACCTTGAACTGCAGCAAAGCTTTACTGGTGGCCTTCAAAATATGTGAATGGGTCACAGATAAGCTGTTCCTACAGAAAGAGGTACATTGTCAAACCATTGATGGTTTTTAATATACCTAGTATACGCGCAATAATTAGAACTAACTTGATCAGCTGTTCATCATATTTCGAACTGTAGCGTATGACAAGTACACTTTTTAGAAAGATACGTAAGAAAAGACCACTTACTTTGCATTTTGACTGAAGATACGAACGTTCCTGTTTTCGCCGAATCGGGGCTGAGCCTAGCGTATTTTGTACACGTAGCGATCGCAACAAAGCGCAGGTCTTAAAATATGCAAGAATGACTGTAATAATGGTAGAAAGAAACACTTGCAACAAATTTTTGCTTCCTTCTGCTTTTAATAGCATCTCAAAACTCTTTTCACCGTCTCTTATATACGGCAGTGACACTCCTATTGACGGGTATATTTAGATCGGCCAGTAATCGGTTAAACATATATATAGGTGGGAAAAAATATACTATTTCGTTTTTCCTTATCATTCAACCCTTGTTTCCCTGCTTTTTATACCACTATTGCCTTCAAATCCTATATACCACCAACTTTCACATATACATGTATAGGTACTTGTTGAGTATATATAGTCACGTGTTTGAAAGCGCTTTAGGCAGCTGTTAATTAGCCGCGTCATGAAGATAATCGTTTCCTGCTGCTTACACATTGGGCTTCCGAGTGTGTAACTGAGGTACGATAATAATATATTTGTGCATTGTAACTTTGTTTCTTCTATCTCAAGTGGACGCGCCTAGAAAACAAAAGTGTCGGTAGGTATATAACAATGTATGTTTTTTTTTTTCCTTTTCAGGGAAAAAAAAGCCTGCAACTGTGCGGTACTATCTTTGGCTTTGCGGTTAAGTCACAGATAGTCTTAAGGTCGTCTGTAATCGTCAGTAAATTCTTATCTCCCCCTCTAGAAAGTCGTCTCGCATTTTGTATTCCTGAAAACTCATGGACACGGAGGTGTGTGCGTGCGTGAATGATTATTTTTCCTCCTAGATTCTCGTCACAATTATGGTGTGCGCAGCGTATACCACGTTTATGCCTATGAGAAACTTGGTACGTAAGCGAAACGTAAACTTGGTACGTAAGCGAAGCGATAACTGATTTTATTTTCTAGCAGGTTCAATCTTCCAATGTAAACAAGGTACATTAATGTACATTAATGTATGCGCTTAAAAGTTGTGTCATATGTACATGTACAGGCTCGGCTTTGAAGTGGTGGACCAATGGTTTGCATATCAGACACTTTTTGCAGAAGACGCTGAAAGATACAATGTGTTAGGAGGTATACCTAATAGCGTAGCATGTACATGTATACATGTATTCTTTTTTGAAATATTGTTATGAAGTGAACGAGAAGGTCATGGTAGTGCGCGTATAGGTATATATAGGGCGGGGGGGGGGGGGGAGGGTGAAGGGCTGGGGACCAGAGATGAAACACTGGGGACCAGAGATGTAAGACTGGGGACCAGAGATGAAAGACTGGGAACCTGAATTAAGGATTGCATCATCAAAGAGAATACGTGAGAAGATTACCATTACGTATACAGGAAAATATACGCTTAGGGGATCTCGTTAGTATCCAACTGATATCCGAACGTAGTTGGCTGCGTATAGCGTTGTCTTTTGTAGTATTCTTTCTTTCCATACGTTGTGCCTTGATGTACATTGTAGTGAAATTCCATAACGTTGTGAAAAAACCACACATTGTGAAAGCACAATTTTGTTGTGTTTTATTATAAGCGAACACAACGTTATACCACACGATTCCCTCGGTTTGACAACAAAAACGCATTACTTATTCCACGTTGTGAAATAACTATTTTCCCTGTGGCAACACACCAGTCCAGTACAAACAACACACCAGTCCAGTATATACAACACACCAGTCCAGTACATACAACACACCAGTCCAGTACATGCAACACACCAGTCCAGTACATACAACACACCACATGTAATCGTACATTTGTATGCCACAATATTTGGCTTCATCACATCTGCTACCACACCTCCCTTGATCACACCCACCTGCTGGCTGCACTCCTCTGTGAGGTCTCCCTCCTCTCAATGTACTTGGTGTAGTCCTGTCCTCTGTATATTGTCCTCTTCCATACTATATATAAACAAACAATATTTTAAAATCATTATACAACAGACTATGAGTTTTGCTGCATAGTACAAGGACATGTACTATGGTAAAATCACCATGGCAACTAGACATATGTACGTATACAAATAAAAATTAATAATGCTAATATTGGTGTCTTATATCACTGTATCTGACTGGCCTATAAAGGGTTACTGCAAGTGGTGCCCAGTGCCCAGACCTGGTTCAAATTCTGTGCCTTCTCCACGACACCCCGCTGGTCCCTGTTCTGTTCTGTCTCCATCTCCAAGGTGAGAGTGGCCCCCAGGCCTGCTGGCTCCGCCTTCCTCTCAGACTGGTATGTGTGGGTCACCTTGCTGAGTCTGTCCTTATCTTCGTCACTGTTCTGGCCTCCTCTGTTGAAGGAAAGTGGAAGGAGAGGATCATGGAAAGAGGGAAGAGGCAAGGAGAGGGAGGGAGGGAGGGAGGGAGGGAGGGAGGGAGGGAGGGAGGGAGGGAGGGAGGGAGGGAGGGAGGGAGGGAGGGAGGGAGGGAAGGAGGGAGGGAGGGAGGGAGGGAGGGAGGGAGGGAGGGAGGGAGGGAGGGAGGGAGGGAGGGAGGGAGGGAGGGAGGAGGGAGGAAGGGAGTGGGTAAATAGGCCAACCCTGCAAAGCTAAACTTGCCTTTGGTGAGCATTGATAGCTGGAGATTGAGCTGTGTACTGTGGAAAACAATGCAGAATGTCATCAAAACAAGCCAATTACATGTACATTCATGTACGTATGCACAAGGTAACACAACAACACACAAGAACTGATTCTTAGCATACATGTACATATACATGTACATACTGGCGTACGTGCACAGAGAGGGGGAGAGAGGATTCATAGCCACTCACACAACACATGCATACAGTCACACATACACATACAGTACTTGTTTGCTAGCTGTCGGGTATTCCGTAGCGCTGTCTCGCCATATGTCGCCATAGGGTCCACTCCATACTGTACTGTAGCTGTTAGCTGTGAGGTATTCCATATATATGTACGTATATACCGGTATTCAATGGAGGGTCCCACAGGTAGCCTTCCAGGTCTTAAACCTCGTGGGATTGATCTCAGATATCGTCGTCTTTGTACCGTTCGAAATCGTCCGTGGATGACGAAGTACCGAACCAAAAGCGAAGAGCCACTAGTAGCGTAGATAACGGTTAATAAATCGCATGCACGTTAAGTTGTTGTGTCATTATAGTGGTGGGTGGGGTCGTAGTTATAGACGTCAACACATATTTTAACTACTTGCAAAAACAGTTCGGTCTGGGCACGGCTAACTGACGAAAGGGTAGCACGTGATATTATGCGTTTTGTATGTGGGGTGTGTCTCACTAACCATTCAAGGGAAGCGCGATTTGAAGGCCCTAAGCTCTGAAAAAATAATGATAAATAAGTGCATTGATTACTCTTATATAATCCGGTGGCACCTAAGGAAAATATAATTTGGTTGGGAAACTATTGATGACTGAATAAGTAAATGAGATAAAATGAATGGACATTGGAGACCTTGCATAATTAATGTGGAAGTGCGGATATAGGTACACACGGTGCGTGAAAGTACTCAAAATATGCCAAATAGTCCCCACATTGCAAATCCGAGAGCACCTAGTCAATATTTTTTTTTTCTGCAGTTCGATGCAGTTTTCTGAATGCGTCCATACATTTTCTATGGACATAGAATTACGCAATGACCGAATACCGCGTAATCCTTTTGACCGCCAATTTCTCGATATGTGTAGGTACACGTTAATTGATTCTACATTAGCAGGTCTTGTGGTTGAGGCAAAGACAGCGTTCCTTAAAATCGTACACTTTTTTTCCGGACATGATCATGGATAAAGTTACAATTATTAACATTGTACGACTGTTAATTAACTCGATCGAAGATTACAGAGACAGGTTAATTATTAACAATCGCTTTGGACCGGAGATGTGGATGTGCATCAATAATCAATTTGGCACAATGATGCAAGGGCGGATGCAGGGGGGGGGGGGGGGTGGGGGGGGGGGGGGTCCGGGGGGTCCGGACCCCCCCCCCCCTCCCTCCGCCTATACCACGTGACGTGTACAGTTAACCCTCATTGCGTGCCTTAATCGTATTATCAGGTGCACATGGCCACAAAGCCTTTCGTAACAGCTTCAGGCGTCAGACAGTCTGTGTCACGGACCCCCAAAAGCTTCCGCGCTTCGCGCGGGAGGGAGCACATCCCCCTCCCGCACCCTCCCCCTTATTAGTTATTCATGTCGGACCCCCCCCCCTTTTAGAATTCCTGTATCCGCCCCTGATTATTATGATGCATGCAGAGCAATAAACGGATTGCCATGCATGATTTCATCTTCTGAGATGCAGGTGTTTGGTGAGTATACTGGGATGTGCAGAGCAGGCATATCATCGATGCAGTGAAGAGAGAGGAGATATGGCCTTCTCCCTATAATTCATGTACGTCGGCCATTCATTACTGGATTGCAACCTGTAAGGTAAGGGTCAATCCAAAATTTGGATTGACATTTACCCTCCCATTTTTACAGCGCATTGGCTACCAGTATCGCCACAACAGCAGTTAAAAAGGGACACTGATTACACTTTAAGTGACTGCCCATCTAAAAAGGTTTGGTCATAATAGTGACACTTGTGTCCATCTTATAAGGTAGGGTCATAACAATTTAAAAGTGACACTGAATACATTTAAGTGTCCATCTTACAAGGTATGGTCTTAATGACACTGAATATACTTACGCACTATCTGTAGGGGAGACCCAGGGCTAAACGTCCCACGGGTTAGTTGTCACAACATTTATATCTTGGTAGTTGGTGACAGCATCCATTGGACATGAACAAGTCAAATGTATAGTTTAGTGTCTACCTATTAATAGGTGGACATGCTGCTCACATCTGTCTGACGTAGCAATAGAATTTGTGTTTTGTATACCCGTGAGTCAATTTTCTCCCTTTGCTAGCTAGTTAATTTTGAAAATTAGTTCGAGTGAATATGTTAACTATGTTAATACAAAGTTATATGCATTGACTAAACTTCCCATTAAAATTGCATTTTTTATCTTGATAAGCCAAGCATGTGTGACTTCTTACCCGGTGATGGGTCAGGTTGCCACAAATGCACTGCTTCAATTGGAATGGTTATAATTAAATAACGTATTAATTAATTGAAAAAGTGGAATAACCATTGTGTAGCCAGATGATTGGAGATTATTTGGTGTTTTTATTATTATTTATTAATACCTTTACATTATAAGGGCACTATTGGTTATCAAAGTTGTGACTTTTAGCCCTGGTCTCCCCTACTGCAAGTTCACATCTAAGCGCATGTAGTTCATTCCTGCACCACTGGTTGCAAACAAAGAGCTGCTAGAAACCTCAGTCTGTTCCAGGAAATAGTAAAGCCGGATTCAATAGCCAATGGGCCAATTGCTGTAGGTACAGCATTTAGTATGCTTATAAGATTAGAGCTATCAGCCCCTTGGGTCAATGTGTTAGGGGATGATCAATTATATAATGTTGTAGTTACAGCCCATGCTTTTCTAATGATATTTTTCTTAGTTATGCCAGTAAGCCTGCCTTGTGCATCATAGACTTCTTCTCTTCATCATTCAGTGTGAGCACTGCATGATGCTCCTCTTCTTGATCAGTACACAGTAGCTGTTAGGTTAGGTGCATGAATATCATTGGCTGCAAGAGTGGTCATAACAATTAAAAAGTGACACTGAATACACTTAAGCAGGGTATGTTCATAACAATTTAAAAGTGACACTGAATACCCTTAATATGGCATCCTCTGCATCACGCATTAATTAACTGTACAGCCAGGTCATCCATTGGGGACCTTCATTTGACATTGAATCATATGTCCAAGAGTGTGGGCGAGCAGGCCGAAATGGTTACTCATCAAACGCATCACTGCCTTGGAAAAGGACAGATTTTAGATTTCATACCATAAGCAAAGAAATGGAGCTCTATACTGCAAGAACCAAGAAGTGTGCAGAAGGGAGAGGTCGATGTTATAATTTGACTGCACATACGAGAGCATTGTAGGTTGTAACAGCTGTGATGTGTGAGCTGTTACATGACAATGTACCACATGCAATTGTAATTTAGTTGTAGTTGTATAAAATTAATATTAAAATTGCACAATATTACTAAAATTCAAAGCTCTATCGAGAAAGGGGTGATAGTTTTAGGATTTTACATACTTTCGTAGTCATCCAGAGGTCAAGCTTTTTCTACTTCATGAGCTTGTTGCATTCAAAAGTTGGAAATGTTTTCTTTCAGAATGATGAGAGGTGTGATAGTTCTGCAACCATCTTCATCAAATCTTCAGCCTCTGACCTAGTGGCAGTGTTCCTTGTAACTTGTCCAACTGTACCTTTGTCAAACTCCTCAAGGATATACCTTAGAACTCCAAGGGCTTTTCCTGCTCTGACTATTGCTTGAGGTGTTTTTTTGGCACCTGGATGACTAACTGTGCCCTTAAGTAGTCTATTGAGGTGCTCCATGTGTAATTCTGCAGGTGTGTTGTGCCCTGGTCCACCCTCACTATTGATGAATAGGCCCCACAGCATCTGCTCTGCATAATGATTAGGCAAGATGTATAGTAATAATGCATCAGGCAATTGAGTGCCTCAATGCAGTAATTTTAATGTTGTGTAGCACGAAAGAAAAGGAGAAAGTACTTCCAGCACTTTCCATCCCCCTCACTAATAGCGTCTTTAAATACCAACAGCATTAACCCCAGAAACAGTGTCTCCTTAGCATACTCAAGTACACCATCGTTGGAAGGACAGGATGGGTTTGATGTCTCAGCAGTGAATTCAATGTTGACCATCTGACTACACAATGTATTATTTACTAATGAGGTCATAGCCACCATAGGCTTATCACTGGACAATATCTTTGATGACAGGTCTGTTATGCTTGCGGTTCTAGCTGACATAACATGTGCAATAGAGATCAGTTCCATGAATTTCTCCCAAGTGCCCAGTAAGATCCTCACTCACATCTGACAATACATTCCTTCTGTTGATGAGGTTTCTTAACTAGAAGAGAGTAGCAGCATCCATTCCTGAGCAAGAACTGTACAACCTCTTCCAGATTACCTGTGCAGAAATCAACGAAAAAGGTGCTATCTCATGACCAAATTCCAAAGCATATAAGCAAGTAACACGTTTACCCCATAAGTTTATTCACACCCTCCTACCAAGCAGCTGTTCTTACTCTGACCTAAATATAACTGTGCACCATATTTGCATCTCTTCATGCATGTTTACCACATTATGCCTTTATATACCTAGTACACATGTTTACCTCCATAAAGCACATCTTTGTGTGCCAATCTTCATTCATGGGTATAAAACCTTGGAGGCGTTCCCTACCATTCTCTGAGTTATAAAGTACTCTCTGGCTACCCCGAATTCTTGCAACCGTCAGTTGATCACCACGAAAGTGAATGTGGCTGAAATGATGCACATCAACATCAACTGCCTTTGCATATCCATCCTCTGTGCACACATCAATTGTCTGGATACTTGTAGTTGAAGGAATATACTTCTGTAATCCATCCAAAGTATCGACCATTTCTTCATGAACGTTCTCATTCTTTAAAAGCACCCCTGTGTCAATTTAGCACGCAGCCATATGGAATTAGCAATTTTTGCAATTTGCCATGTTAGCAGGTCCCCCACATATATCTCTGTTTGGTTTTTTCGATATATGTACTATCCACTCAACGGCGGGGGTGTCATGAGCCCAGCTCATTCATTTTAGCCTGCTTTTGATATATAGCAAGCATGTTTTCTTCATAGCACAGAAAGATATTTACATGCACACAATATTGTATAACTTTAGCTTGGCCAATGTATTAAATTGATTGTGCAGGAGACAATCCCACAGTACTGGTGCTATGCACAATGATTAATTTCTATAGAAAAATTTCCTTTGTCTTAGCATCCAGCAAATACAGCACATATAATGCACATAGAACATAGGCTGTCTGAGGTCTGCCTGTTGTAGCTTGACCAGTCTATACTCCGACAAATGTACACTGTAAAAATGGGAGGGTCAATGTCAATCCAAAATTTGGATAATTCATAGACATACATGTACAACCAGGAATCCATCTTTACGAGGGAGTTATTGTGATCAAGTAGCAGTGTGGAGGCTGTGCTTACAACTAGTAGGTGTAGAGTAGTTATTTGCATCACCTTTGCAATTTCTTACTACATGTACACATGTACTAAATAAGCTGTTAATACAGCATCCCCGTATAGGTTTCCATAATTGTGGTGATGAAGAAGCAGTGTGAAGTTTAATTCATGCATGTATACATCAATCAGCATTTGTGTTTGGTCTAGTACTAACAATAGTGCAGTACTGAGTATTTGGGGTCGCAACTCAGCAGGATAATGACTTAATCTGCCTATTCACAGTTTGGTTGGCACTTGATAAAAAGCAATGTTTGAAATGAGCAATAGAGACACACATCTGGCATCCAAATGTATAAACCTCTCATCTCATTAACCAATTACCGCCGAGATACGCATATCTGCGTCAAAAATGTGTTTATATCGTTACCAATGATTTCATCCAGACCCTTTAAAAAATTATATCAAATTTGAAGTTACTCATGGTCACGGCTTCAGATTATGTTGTTAAGCGCCCATCCAGCTACCTAAGATTCCTCTGCTGCCTCATTTTAGCTGTGTTTTGGACAACTCTACTTTAGCTAAACAAAATCATTCCAACATTAATCGGTTATAGTACGTGACAAAGGGGAAAATGGGATTTTAACAGTCCCAAGCCCTGAAAATTAGTCAGTCCCCTTCTCCAAGTCATAGGTGTAGGAACCGGGGGGGGGGGGGGGGGGGTTCAGTGGGCCTTGGCCCCCCCCCCCCCCCCCAATCTTTGGCAATATGTAAATGGGGCAGTGTCCAGCAAAATGACCAGTTTTTCAAGTTTTTCAAGTTTTTAAATTTATTTACCTTGAACACTAATGAGCTTCTATCAAATGGTCCTTATGCATCCTAAATTGGGCTATCCATCACAAAGTTATTAGGCACTGAATTTATACATTTCAATGCGAGCATTACTATTCTTTTATTTGTCCTGGAAACTTTGAAAAAATACAGCAAGTGTGATTTTGCTGGACATTGTCCCATATAAAGTACGCTATATTTGTATTAGACACACCCTTTGGGCCACCCCCCAATCTTGCATACTATCTTACGCTTTAGGGTCACCTCAGAATATCCCTAGAATGACTAGAAGTGACATAGAAGCCTTACTCTCTTTACATGATTAAACGTGACTAGTCTCATCTCTTTAATAATTCTTAGATATACATTTACAACCAGGAATCCATCATTACGAGGGATTTATTGTAATCATAGAGCAGTGTGGAGGCTGTGCTTACATCTAAGGTTAGAGTAGTTATTTGCATCACCTTTGCAAATTCTCACTACATGTACACGTACTGAATAAGGGTATGCTGTATTAACAGCTGATTTAATACATGTACATGTAGTAAGAATTTTCAAGGTGATGTAAGTTACTACGCTAAACCTACTAGTTGTAAGCAAAGCCTCCACACTGCTGCTTTATCACATCAACCAGTACAGCAGTGAATGCAACATGTCAGTCCAGTACATAATGCATGCACACATGCACACACACAAACACACAGGAACTACCTGTATATGGAAGTACCTAGTGACAGCTGCTAGATCATTAGAACTTGATAATGACCTCTCATGATGTCTTCTTTCCGGTTGTCCATGAAGGGTGCTGCACGATTTTTTGTTAATCCTCTGGTTGCTGCCATTTTCTCCATACCCTACTGATGCCTAGCATCTTTTGGGTCTGGAGCCAGACTATACCCCCAACATGTAATATGCACGCTGTAGTATCACTTAGTGCATAGCATTGTCGATAAGAAAGGATACTGAATCAAGACACCTAACCATCTCCACCCACCCATAAATAAATTTCTTGGCTCTCAGCTGAATCAGCAATGATGCACTCTGAATTTGAGCACATAGTGAATGGAATGAGACATGTGTAGTGGAGCCTTGTGTCTGTGTGTGTGTGTGTGTGTGCTTGCATTTTGTAATGTATTACAATCACTGCAACACATCACACACACATAGTGCCACTTAGTATTAGTGGTTCCACCAGTAATGAAGTGCTAGCTTGGTATATGAGCAAGGCTTAGGTCAAACCTCAAAATGAGGACATGGCAAAGATAAGAGGGAGGAGCGAGAGGCAAGCAAGAGAGAGGAAGGAGGTGACTAGGACAATGAATGTAGATGACAAGGGTTTGCAGTAGATTCAGAGAGGGGAATAAACTCCAAGGGCATATTTATATAGCGTAAATGATGTTCTATTCTTTAGTGATGTAGTGTGGTTCAAGCTTAACAATGTCCCTTTTAAGATACGATGCAAGGTACTGGAAGATGCAAATGTGATTGATAAGGTACATGCATGTACATGTACAAGCAGGACTCCATCTTTATGAGGGAGGACTAGGAGAGCTTTTGTGTTAAAGCAGCAGTGTGAAGAGGCTGCGCTTACAACTTGTAGGCTTAGCATAGTAATTTGCATCACATTGCAAATTCTTATTACATGTACATGTGCTAAATAAGCTGTTAATGCAGCTTCCCCTTATATGTTTGCATACTTGTGGTGATTATGAAGCAGTGTGAAGACATTTGGGTTGAAGTCATGCATGTCTACATGTCAGTATGTTTGGTCTAGTACTAAATTTTGCAGTACTGATATTTGGCGTCCCAACTCAGCAGGATATATTTGAATGTTCCTCAGGTCTTACTGAACCACTCTTGTATGTAATCCCAGTTGCACATTTCTACATGACCTCAGGTTCACTGGGAATCTATGGAGCACTTGAGCAGGTTCCCACCTGGTGACCTTGTGACCTGTGAGAACTGGCTACCCTTGAGAGCAGCATTGAAGGATGCCCTCGGAGACAACAACCAAAGGATTGCTGTAAGTGCATGTTAAGAATGAGGAGAGAAGACGGGGAAAGTGGTAATGGAGAAATTGTGGAGAGGGTGTTTATGGTAATGGAGTTGGGTCCTACATGTACATGTACATGTACACGTACATACAAATCAACAATGTAGGGTGTGTGGCTTTTATTCTGTGTTGTTTATGTACATTATGCATATATGTATGTTCAGTCTTCGAGATTAATGTACACATTTACACGTACATGTATGATAAAGTATTGCATATGCATTGTACAAGTACATGTACATGTAAAGTCTCCCCCGCCCACTGATAAAAGGTTCGTGTTAAATGTGTATGCAATTGTGAATGCTTCTGTGAACGTTTTCATCTTTTCAGAAATTACCATGGTACTCCTACTACTGTACATGTTTTCAAAAAAAGGTTACTGAGAAATGTCACAGATGCAGAAATGTGCACGTTTAAAACCTGGAGCCAATCAGGAGGGGGTTGCTATGCAAATGTACCTACTGTACATGTACATGACATGCTTATTGCATACACGTATGAGTATATTGTGGATGTACTATTGCTGTACATGAATGTGTAGTTTACCATACATGCACATGAATAGTTTACCTTATACGTATGTGTGTGTTTTTTTTTTGATACTGCATTGTAATAATATGTACAGTACATGATTGCAACATACCTGTACACAGGGGCTTAGCCTGAAGCTCTTCCATACATGTAGGATGTTCAGGGCCCACAGCTCACTGACCATCAAGGAGGTGTACATCTGTCTCTGTGAGCACCTCCATGACCTCTTTGGAGGAGGAGGAGGGGACAAGGACTACACGTTCACCCTTGCCATGGGAATGGACCCAGCCAGTGACCGCTGTCTGGAGATGCTGTCTAAGGTACACTACATGTAGATGTAATGTAGGTGGAGATGTGTATGAATATAATTAACAATTGAGTTAGCTTGTTTGTGTATACATGTAATTGCTACCTTTTTTTTCCTCCAGTTCAGGTTCCTTAACCATCTCCAGATACAGATACCTTCCTCCTGGGTGCGATTCATTGTAAGTTACTTATAAAGTACAATGTACATACATTCATGTACGCATCTGTTATGTGTGATTACTACAGTTAGGTACATGCATGACACTATAATTGTGTTAGTGGGGAACTACAGTTGTACAGTACGTGCATGTAAACATAATACATGCACATGAATTGTACTATTGGGGATTTCCCTATCCAGGGTTGTGGAGTATGTAGTTGAGCACAACATACCCCTTCTGTCTCTGAGCTACCAGACACCCAACCTCCTTGGTCCGATCTCCTTCATCACCTTGCTAGACCCAAAGGCATCCTGATTCAGGAAGTGGATGGTAATAAACGTTGAGGGACCTGAGCCTCCAACCACAGAAGAACGTTAAGCTCCACACAAAATGTGCGCGTTTATAAAACTACTTTTTGAAATTAAAATCTGCATTGCAATATCGTTCACGGATGCTACTAGCCTCGTCCCCAGGCCGTCAATTAAAGTTTGGGAAATCAGTCGGCCTGGTCTCCATTGCAACTATTTTACTGCGCATGCGCTGGCCACAACTGGTAATCGGAACCGGTGTCACGTAAAATTGGGGATCCCAAGAAATTAGGGACCCCCGTCCCCAATTTTCCGGAAAATTGGGGACCCCGTCCCCAATTTTTCGGTAAATTGGGGACCCCCCCGTCCCTATATTTCTGGAAATTTGGGGATCCCTTCGTGAAACTAGGGACCCCCTGTCAACATCATTCCTACGCACTAACTCGCCTTATGTATGCGAGCGTACCACAATCTCACGATAACACCAATTTCTCCATTTAATATATAAAGTTGCTTTAGCTGGTGCTTTTTCAGATGAGGAATGCTCAATACAGCGTAGATGAGTCGATAGAGACAAGCGAGATTGCTGCTTAATACACAGCTCGATTATATTATGATAGAGCCAGACAGACCGATTTTTATTAGTTATTATGTCATGAATTCAAGCTCGTAATCGAATATGTAAAACCCAATTGTATCATCTTGAGGATCTGAACTATCCCATGCATCCTGAAGCACAAACATATAAAATGTGATGCACAATACACTAATAGTATGCACGAAATTGCATTCACCTATAAACAGTTTCTGCAGAGCCATGAATAGTTGGGCTTTTTCCAGTTTTTCCTGGATATTGAACGGTCACATTTCAAGTGAAACCATTCCTTACAATTGGGACATTGAATCATATTTTCCTCTTGTGTTGTTCTGCAATAACAGTAAACAGGAATGCCTTCTTCAGCCAACGTGAGTCCGTTTATTCTGTGTGTGCTTGGAAATCGGGTTATAATGCCTGTATTAAGGCAGTGCATCAAATGTGGTCTCATTTCAGCACAGTTATACTTCATTTGAGAAACATCATCACCATGACACACACTTGTAGCATATGCAATAGCATACAGACCACAATCATATGTATTTCCTGCTTATCTACATCAATAAATTGAACATTAATTACTTTGTCATTGGCAAATAGTAAAGCACAAATTTGATCTTTACAAAAGCTTGACAAAGTGGAATACATACTGTCAAATATGTTAATGTAGGATGACTGCAACCCAATGGTTGAAACTGTTAGCCAGTGATCTTGTCCGTTGTGCAAGATCTGAACAAATTGTTTGCGCATTATGTCATGTGTTAAAGTGTATCCCAATGTGGTGTTCTGAAGCTCTGCTAAACCAAACTGCTTATGAAGCAATGATTGAGCAGCATTAACAATCTTATCATCCAACCATCCAGTAGATGACAATATATCCTTTTGTGTTTTGTTCAGTTTTATACCATCTACTTCTAACCACAAGCTATCATACTGTCTCTTCTTTAGTTCATCAGAAGATGCATCAAATACATGTTCTTCTGGAAGTTCATCAGTAGGTACATCCAGTTCATGTTTGTTTGAAAGTTCAGTAGGTGTGTGAAATACATGTTCTTCTTGAGGTAACTTCTTTAGTATACCTGTAATCAATGAAGTAATGATATGTATCATTTAGTATTATAACATTTACATACCTTGCAGAGTGAACTTATGGTTTCTTGTTGCAAAGACCCAACTACAGAATTCATCTAACTCCAATGGAGACATCAGAAAAAATGTTTTCCCTATGATGTGAACTGCTTTCATCTCTTTCATAATTGATCTGCTCCAATATTTAAGAATATCAACTGCTTCAACAATACAGTGCTCAAATGATTCACCATTCTTTTTAAATAACTTAAAATCATCATAAAGGTCATCATCATCAACAATGATGAAATCGCCATCATAAACTTCTCTTAGCGGTTCTTTACCTGAGAAGGTCCGATACTGTGTCCACAGATACACCATGAGGTCTTTGCTTAGTACAAATTCATTGCCTCTGGCTGATAAAAAGATATAATGTAATTATAATGTAATAATCAAACATATGCACACTTACATCAAAGTACTCATCTTCCTCTGTGCTGTACAAAAGTTCTGATGCTCCAGTTCTCCATAGGCGCATAAGATTTGGTGAATGGAGCTGTTTTAAAAGTTCTTCCTGATTAAACTCTTCATGTTCTCCTTTTGCTTTGTCATCACTAGAACCTTCTATGTCTTTGCTGCAAGTGTACATCTTCAATCTATTGATATTTACCTTTTTCTTTAAAATTTTATCATGTGCATTTCTGACCTCGTAAACCCCTTTTACCACATGTCTATTAATGAAATATGGACCAGTGTAACGGTCGTCCATTTTCCCTCCCTTGCGCTGTTTCTGACATGAATTTTCCATTAAAACCATTGTATTAACAGACAGTATAGTAGACTGATGTTTCCTGTCATACACCTTCTTCTGTTCCCTCTGAGACTCTGAAATATTCAAGCTTGTTTTATCAAACAATTTACCTCTACTTTCTAACAGCACCAGGATAACTTCTTGAACTTCATTCTTAGAGTTTAAAGAATATAAGTTTTGAGGTGGTATCACTTCACTATCAATGGTTAAACGCATCTCCTTTTGAAACAACATGTAATATGGGGATCGTTTAATTGTTTCTTGATGAGAGCATCTGTATCCATTAGTACTGTTTCTAACTTCAAATCCCAGTTGCTTTTGTCATCATTTGTCAATTTGCATAGGTTTCTCAACAATGTTTGATTAAATCGTTCTGTGAGCCCATTTGTCTGAGTACATAGTGCAATAGGTTACAAACATTGACCCATATACATATAGCAGCTTGCTTCATTAATACATTAGGGTCACTACATAGTATAGTACAATATTTGCACTATTCAGTTTAATGTGCAAGTTCAAACCTTATTGGATTATAGGAATGTCTATAGTAATGACACTAACTACTTAACATTCCTCTGATTCCCAAGGACACTCTTACACTTTACAAACCCAATGTGCAATTTTACATTAAAAATTAAATGAATACCTGAGGATGATAAGCACTAGTAATTCTATGCTGAGTCTTGGTTATCAGGTACAGCTCTTTCATCAATTCATTAACAAACTCTCTCCCTTGGTCCGTTAACAATTTCAGGTGCTCCAAATCGACAAATCGTCTGAAAATACAATGAAACATAATAAGGAACCTAATTTGCATATCTAGAAACTCACAGAATACATAAATCTAGCTACTCCATCTGCTGATTTGTCAGGAAGCCCCATTGCTTCAGCCCACTTTGAAATATAGTCCGTCAACGTAATAATGTACTTATTACCACGTGGTGTTACTGATAATGGCCCAATAAGGTCCATTCGAACTTGGCACCATATCTGAGCCTTAACGGGAATGGGATGGAGTTCTGTTGTAGACGTTTTTAACTTCTTATTCATCCTCTGACAGCGATCACAAGCAGTCACCTAAAGAGCAAAATACGGTGATAAATCGTGCGTCTATATAGCAGCGATAGTATATTACTTGCTGTTTTACATCCATGAAAAGGCCAGGCCAATAGTACTTTGCAGCTGTTGTGTCATAAGTTCTAATGACCATCCTCGTGGGTAATCGATACGATTCTTCGCCGTTGCTCCCTATCCTCCACAACTAGCCGCGTCCTCGGGCTGGCACCATGATCAGTTTTGTCTAGTGTTCGCGCACAAGAAGTAAAGTATTTACAAGACTTTACAAGTATACACGTTCTCACCTCGACCAATGTAGTAAAGGTCAGAACCTTTTGCTTCGAAAAACTTGGCTCTCTTTCTCTTATCTGCCTTGCCGAAGCCAGATGGGTACTTGCTGTCTAAAAGGTAGGTAAAGATTTCCCTGTAGCTGAAACGACCGTCTTTCATATCCATTGCGTTGCTCTCCAAGAGGTGACAAAAAATGAACGTGCTTCATGCACATGCGCATTGTGATTTATAAAGGGATCCCTAATTTAATGCTGGGGTCCCCAATTTTCCGGGAAATTGGGGACGAGGGGTCCCCAATTTTATGGGATCCCCAATTTTACGTGACACCGGGACAAACAATCGTCTGGAGCCGCCGGTACATCGGCAACCATGCTGAGCCTGTTTCCCTTGAAAAGAGTGCAATACAATGTCTAGGAGACATAGCACTGCCACAAATCCTGCAAGACTTTGACGTCGTTGCCATACTGTGCGTAGCTATGTATTCTGTGCACGTGTGCTATGTGTAAGCCTGGCACTTAGAACGAAGCAGACAGGTAACGAGTTAGTTTACGGAGAGATTTACAAGCAAAATAAACGATGCACTTTTTCTGGTAATGGCCGGCGAATGCACACAAACAAAGTTGCAATGGAGACCAGGTTGCCTTTTAAAATGATGGCCTGGGGATGCGGGTAAGATGCAACAGGCTGTAGCCAACAGTGATAAAAATAACATTCCGATATATATGACTATATACCGGCTACCAGTTTTAAATTAAGCACTAACAACTTTAACAAGTGCATAAGGTATAACAAGTTTCATGGAATTTTACAATTGTGTCTGGCTAGTTGGAAGACGGTAATAGTTGATGTCCGCATGCATTGCATATATAAACCGTACGTTGGCGGATAGCCCCACATGTTAATTCGAGCCCTTGAACAACTTCACTCGCACTCACGATATTATTTTAATATCAAACTTCTTCACAGCTAATATAGCGTTATGTATGCCATCATTTACAAGTTCAACATGTCATGTTTACAGCATATGACTTTCAAAAATGACGGAGACGGTGGGGCCTGCAAGGCGAATATCCATATCGATTTTGATATTTTTGTCCGAGGGTGGATCGGAGCTGAGAGTAGCCGTCCCATCCATAGCTATCTTGACCTTTGCAATAAATATTGACCCTCCAAGAAACTTCACCACAAAACTTCCCTCCACTTGTTGGCCTGATAGCTGTTCAGAATTATTTAATAGAAACTCTATTGCGTATGCATGCATGCATTGCTTACCGTGCCAGTTGTCTGACCACCACTGCCGATTACAGTATTACCAAGGTTATTGATCCATTTTCCGTTAACAACATTCTGATCTGTGATGCTGGCCTGCGTGATGCAGTTATTGGTATAGGTAATGTTGACAGCTTTTTAGATGAAAACAAAAGTTAGCACCAACGTGATCAATCAGCAATGCAAGCATACGCCGTACTGTAGGTAGCCATTTTTAAAATAAAACTTTGCAGCCTTTTCACAAGAGCTTTGATGGCAGTCGGTTGTGATGGCTCTGTACATTTCGGATGACTCTTATATAAGCAATTAAAGCATGAATATTTGATTTAATCACGACGTGGCAAAATTTACGTCAACGTGATGACCTCAGAAGTCATGCAAATCATGCGTACGGAGATGAAACATGATATCTCCGATAGCCATATCCACAACGCCACTGCATGGCCGGGGCGTAATCACAATTATGCGCACAAGATGGGATATAATAGCCGTTAGGCATTTACTCCCATTCATTAGGTATGTAATGTATGATATACTTATAGCTAGGCCTCACACCTCTGCTTACATCAACCTACCGTTTACATTCTTTATTACACCCATACCTGGTGGGGCTCCTGAGAGCCCCAAAAGCTTAGGTGTGGATTCGCCGTTGGATATTTTCGCATTAGGTAGTCTCGTACACACTTGGAGATGCCGCATATACTATATAGTTCTTTGGTCAAGCAGTAAACATGTCAGCACGGCTGTCGAAGTTACGCTATGCAATTAAGTGTCTCATTTGGAGCTTAAAGTGAAAGAAAGTACTTTGATGTGATCCTATGTCCTTTCTCAAGAAGAGGAAAGGGGTACAATAACACCTGTAACTTAATGAGTACAGGAATTCATATCAACCACAATAAAACCCTGACCATATAAGATCGTGGGTTTAAATTTTAGAACATTATATTTCACCACCCAGTACTTAAACTACAGCTGCAAACACACATGCCTTTGGTATCACTGTTGGATGAAATTCAAACTTCAAAATTGAACAACAAATGAATGCCAAATGATATCATTACGTGGACATTCATCAGATCTAAACACCAGTTAGAACGTCCTCCCACCTTGGGTGTCATGAATACGATTGGCACGGTGCTATATAGCTATTGACAATATACTATTGACTCAATAGCTGTAGCTACCGAATTTGAACTAAACTACAGCTGCCAACACACATGGGATCACTGATGGATAAATCTCAAACTTCAAAATTGAATAACAAATGAATTCCAGATGAATTTTATGATATCATTACGTGGTGATTAATCAGAACTAAACACCTGTTGGAACGTCCTCCCACCTTGGTCAATCCAAATTCGGTCGCTACAAGAGTCAACAGTATATTGTCAATAGTGTTATTAGCACCGTGCCAATCGTATTCATGACACCCAAGGTGGGAGGACGTTAATTGCTTATATAAGAGTCATCCGAAATGTACAGAGCCATCACAACCGACTGCCATCAAAGCTCTTTTCAAAAGGCTGCAGAGTTATATAAAAAATGGCTACCTACAGTACGGCGTATGCTTGCATTGCTGATTGATCACGTTGGTGCTAACTTTTGTTTCTATCTAAATAGCTGTCAACATTACCTATACCAATAACAGCATCACGCAGGCCAGCATCACAGATCAGAATGTTGTTAACGGAAAATGGATCAATAACCTTGGTTCTCCTGTACCCAGCAGTGGTGGTCAGACCAATGGGACGGTAAGCAATGCATGCATATGGAATAGTGACGTTTCTGTTACATTATTCTGAACAGCTAATAGGTCAACAAGTGGAGGGAAGTTTTGAGGTGAAGTTTCTTGGAGGGTCTGACTTTATTGCACAGTTCAAGATAGCTATGGATGGGACGGTTACTATAACCTTCGATCCACCCTCGGCCAATGGTATCCAAATGGATATGCACTATCGCATTGCAGGCAACACCGTCTCCATCAATTTTGATAGTAATATGCAGTTAACAAGTAAACTTTGAAGGTGATGAAGAAGTTTGCCGGGATATTAAAATATGTGTTCATATTAATAATATCGTGAGTACGTGTTCGAGTAAGGGCTCGAATTATAATATAATAGCCAATACTACACTAAACACTGCATGCTACAAACGGCCAGTACATCGCACAAATGGGGCTATCTGCCAACGAACGGTTTATGTATGCAATGCATATTATCGTCTTCCAAATTAGACAGACACAATTGTAAAATTGCATGAAATTTGTTATACCTTATGCACTAGTTAGTGCTTAAATAATAACTGGTAGCCGGAAGTTACCTGTACTGTTGGGTACAGCCTGTAGTATCTCAGCCTCGTCTCCAGGCCGTCAATTAGAAAGACGGCCTGGTCTCCATTACATCTCTCATGCGCTGGCCATTACCAGAAAAAAGTGGTAATCGTATATTTAGCTTGTAAACCTTTCCGTAAACTAACTCTGACTCGTTCGCTTACACATAGCGCACGTGCACAAAATGCATAGCTACGCTTAGTATATATGGCAAGGACGTCAAAGTCTTGCAGGATTTGTGGCACTGTTGTGTCTCCTAGACATTGTATTGCACTCTTTTCAAGGGAATCTTCGGCATCAGATCTTGAAAACAGGCTCAGCAAGGTTGCCGATGTCCCAGTGGCTCCTAAGGATGGTTTGTTGATGTTCCGATTACCGTTTTCCTGGTAATGGCCAGCGCTAACAGATTTGCAATGTAGACCAGGCCCCCCAAACTTTTAATTAATTGACGGCTTGGAGACGAGGCTAGTAGCATCTGGGAACACTTATGCAATGCAGTGCTTTGGTTAAGCAGTAAATACGTCAGCACGCTGTCGAAGTTACGCTATGCAATTAAGTATCTCATTTGCAGCTTATAGTGAAAGAAGGTACTTTGATGTGATCCTATATGTCTATTCTCAAGAAGAGGAAAGGGGTAAAATAACACCTGTAACTTAATGAGTAGGCATTCTTATCAACCACAATGAAACCCTGATCATCAAGAATGTGGGCTTAATATTTTATTTAGAACATTATATATTACCATCCAGTACTTAGACTACAGTTGCCAACACACATGGTATCACTGTTGGATAAAACTCAAACTTCAGATTGAATAAAAAATGAATACCAAATGAATTATATGATATCATTACGTGGCGATTAATCAGAACTATACACCTGTTGGAACGTCTCATATCGAGAAATTGGCGGTCAAAAGGATTACGCGGTATTCGGTCATTGCGTAATTCGGTGTCCATAGAAAATGTATTGACGCATTCATAAAACTGCAGCTTACTGCAGAACAAAACAAAATATTGACTAGGTGCTCTCGGATTTGTAATGTGGGGACTATTTGGCATATTTTGAGTAGTTTTTCGCACCTTAGGTACTTATATCCGCACTTCCACATTAATTATGCAAGGTTTCCAATGTCCAATCATTTTATCTCATTTCGTTATTTAGTCATCAATAGTTTCCCAACCAAATGATAATCTCCTTAGGTGCTAACGGATTATATGAGAGCAGTCAGTGTACTTATTTATCATCATTTTTTCAGAGCTTAGGGCCTTCAAATCGCACTTCCGTTGAATGGTTAGTGAGATACACCCCACATACAAGACGATCATCACGTGCCCCTTATCATCAGTCGGCCGTGCCCAGACCTAGCTGTTTTTTGATGTTGTAGTTAAATGACCAATGATTATTGCTATGTACTGACTTCACTGCTGTTTGCGGCTGGACACAATTCAGATAATTGGCTAATACGGTATACCTTTTGAATAGTGTAAAATAATTTACTTTTAGAGCTCATTATAAATCGTACTTTTTGTGACCCACATTTCGTGCTTTTTTCAGGTCATAGCTTTGAGATGATTTGATCATTCGTACTCCCTATCATCGCACTAAGGAAAATCTCCAACGCGCACACCCTACAATATTACTCGAATCGTTGCGCATCGTTTTTATACGCCCGTGTGATGGTGGCGGTAACTGAGAGGGGGTACTTTGATCGTGTGTAGCAAAGACAGCGACAATAGAATTTAGGTCAGTGAGTTATGGCATTAACAAGACAGATCAAGAAGCATATTTATAACAATTAGAACAAGCCACAGTTTTGTTTCACCAACCTACGCGGCGTGTGTATTTTTGGAATAATCGGTGCGGTTTGAATGGAGCATCACTACATTAAAAAAGGTCAGGAGTGATGCAGGGTGTGTGGTCGATTGCTTGTGGCAGCTGATAATAAACCAAAGCGTTCAAATCAAAGCACAGAGTTTGCAGCAGATTTACACTTGGTATTCTATTTACAACATCCACCCATGCACTCAAATTCTGTTATCAATGCAAACAAGTTATGAGGGTGGTATTAATAGCTGAGATGAGGGTACAGGTGAGACTGGCACTGATGGCAGAAATGAGGCTGGTACTGGCTGAGATAAGACTGGTACAGGTGGCTGAGATGAGGTTGGCACTGGCTGAGATAAGACTGGTACAGGTGGCTGAGATAAGACTGGTACAGGTGGCTGAGATAAGACTGGTACAGGTGGCTGAGATGAGGTTGGTACAGGTGGCTGAGATGAGACTGGTACCATTTGTGCCCCCAGCATGTCTGGAAGGGGGGGACAGAATAGGGCAAGGGGGCGCCATTTGAAAGCCACGAATATGTTGTCCGCTTTCAGTAGATTCAAACAGCGGGGGGAGGGGGGGGGAGGTTGCTGTCCACTTTCGGCTGATACAACCGGCGGGGTGGGTGCTGTCTGTCTGCTTTCGGCCAATTCAACCAGCGGGTGGAGGGGGGGGGGGGGGGGGGGTGCTGTCCGCTTTTGGCTGATTCAACCAGCGGGGGAGGGGGGGGGGTGCTGTCTGTCTGCTTTCGGCTGATTCAACCAGCGAGGGAGGGGGAAGGGGGTTGCTGTCCGCTTTCAGCCAATTCAGCCAGTGGGGGGTGCGCATGTATGTAAAGTTTTTTTGCGGGGGGGGGGGGGGGGGGCATTCAGTCCCGAAGGGGGGGGAGGGGCCCATGGGTACAGGGTGCCTGAGATGGGGCTGGTACTGGTGGCCAAGATGAGACTGGTACAGGTGGCTGAGATGAGGCTGGTACTGGTGGCCAGATGAGATGGTAGTGCCTGAGATGAGGCTGGTACTGCTGGCCAAGATGAGATGGTAGTAAGACATACTCTGAACTATCAGGACCTACGTTAGTAGGTCCTATGTAGGATTTGAAGTGTGATGAATACGATTAGCAAAACACCAGATTCCACTATTGCCGTTGCACCCGTAGAATCAGTTGGACTTTAGCGAGCGTATTTGGATACAGCCAACAATTACCTACAATGTAATAAAACTGCCGACGCTTAGAAAGCTCAGACAACAGAGATAACGCTCTCTCGTTCCCACACTCGAACCTAAAAAAAAGTTTCTCCTTCTTCTTCTTCCGGATCTGATAAGATAAGATTTGCTCTGATAAGAGGTTTATTGCATTGCATCTTTGTCACGATTGACATATAATGTTAGCCGTTATGCGGAAGCACTAGAACCAACAAGTTAAAAACTTATTGTCGAGTTGGATTTGTTTTATTATGTTAGTAACGAGAGTTATGCTTGACACAAATTTCAATCTCTAGCAAACTTAGTTGTGTTAGTATAGCCCACAACAGATTTTATCGGCCTTTGGAAGACATAAAAGTGGGCGGGCACGTGTGGTTGAACACGTTCTATATTTCATATAGTGCATGCGCTACAGTTACTATTCAATTGTTGTCACGGTTGTATACCAAAAGCTTGACGTGTCTGGTTTGTTTTCTTCAACCAAAAGCTTGACGTGTCTGGTTTGTTTTCTTCAAAATGCCGTCACGTCGATCGCGAAGAGAAAAGAATCGTGCAAAGAAGATCGCAAAGTTTAATGATGACTGTTGTGTTGGCGAGTCGCAAGATATTGAGGAGCGTGACAGTTCTCAAGAAGCGCATGAAAAAAAGAAGACTTGCGACAGGAAGCGCTACAAAGCCGATCCTGAGAGTAAGAAGGATAGCATGAAGGCCCAATACTGGCTTGATCCGGAAAGTAAGAGAGAGAGCGCTAAGGCCCAATACTGGCTTGATCCGGAAAGTAAGAAGGATAGCGCGAAGGCCCAATACTGCCTTGATCCGGAATGTAAGAAGGAGACCGCTAAGGCCCAATACTGCAGGAAAAGAAATACTATGAGGTAGGAGTGTTTGCAATGTTTGGATGCAATATGTCCTACACGCATGGGACCGATGTATTGTATCGTGTGCGTGTGTTCGTCTGCGAGATAGGAAAACGAATAACGCCAGATCAATTTGCATTGGAGTATATGCTTGCCAGCTTTGATACTCTATGAGGGGATTTTTATACCACATTCACACTACAGGTCTGTGAATGTTGACTATTATATTTTTGCAAGGATAAAACCACATGCCTGTCAATGGATACCATATACAGTATGGTGGCCCAGCATGTGTCTTTTAAACCTTGCCATACAGGATGTAGCATCTATGGCTGCTAAAACATGTTCCCTAGGTTCTCTGTGTAAACAATATTTTATCTTACAGCTGTACAGTCTATAAAACCACATGCCTGCCTCCTTCCTGTATGGATACCATATTTGGTGGCCCAGTATGTGCCATAGCTTCTATACACAGCGATTCACGCGTCGGATTGCGTATGACTACATATCACGTATTTTATGAGACCAACGGGGAGTTCACGTAACGAATGTTTACGGGCATCGCAAACCAAAATGGGCCTCGTACTCAGACTCAAATGTACGTAACGCCCATTCAATATCCTCTAAATGTTCTAAATGCTCACAAAGTGCCCTGGTGATTCTGTTATATTTTCGTTTCCGCAAGTAGATGACCTTTTTGGCAAAATGGCTGTTTCGAGACATGTTTCGTTAATCCCGTGTTCTATACAAAACTATGGTGAGATAGAAAACCCATAGTACGTATTCAGCCTTTTTACATTTTTTGCAGTCCTCAGGAGGGGCACGTTTTACACGCGTACGTTTGCTGCTGGTAGCCATTCATTCTACGACGTACTAGTAAGTGGCACACTTCGTTTAAAGGGTGCATGTTGCGCTGCGTACTGATAAATATTGTGCTCGACATAGGTATGTGTTTTCTAGTAAGGCTCTGAAACAAACAAGTCAAACAAGGTATGACACCAACACGATGAGGTTTTTTGTTTTACCCCGCGTGTCATATGCCTTGCAGGTCAATCGGTTGCCTACAGTTGTGTCACCCCAGTTGAGGAAAACTACACTGATCCGTGAAGGTTAGCGGCTTCTTCACAGGCAGATTTTTACAGCGTCCCTCTGCGGTGGATCGCTTTTTTTTCACACCTAGCGTCTCTTAGCAGGAATGAATAAAAGAACATCGATAAAGAGGAGGTTTGTATAAAAGGTAGTGCTGTTGGTGAATTTTAAAATTTAACCCTGTATCGACCCTAATAGGTGACGATTCAGCTAGGCGTGCCAAGCGATTCCTACGTATACAAAGTTAAGGCCTCTCTAGCTGCGTGCATGCAGGCGGTGGGATCAAGCACATCATGAAGTAGTATTCTTTATACCAGGTAGAGCAGATCGTTCAGCATGTGTGTGTTTTATTAGTGCTCTATTTGGCTAGGGTGCGTGTCTCCCAGGCATATGTAGCCTGGGTGGAAGAGGCTTCTGCCATGATCTCTTCAATTGGCTCTGAGTCTACTTGTAACATTGCTATATTCCCCTCTGTACATGCATATGTAAAAGGTTATAAAATTTTGTTTGAAAGAAATTCATTAATGCATGTTACTGCTGGGAACGAGTCATTATCGTGGGGACGGGGATGAAATCACGGTGTAATAACGTAGTCTTGCGGATGTTGCTCACGTACTCACGCGCAAACACACGGATGAAGATTACGACCGTAATCCTATTCCCGTGAGTAATCGGTCCGAACGCGGGTACGTAAGCCTGAGGACAACGTAATCCGTAACGTCAGGGTTACAAATGAATTTACGTGACCTTACGGGCCCGCGGCAGGGCAATCGAATCGCTGTGATAGCTGCTAAAACATGCAGGACCATGATTTTCAGCTGGAACCTATTACATGCACCTCTCTTAAGAGCTATCTATCTGCCTCGCTTTGCAGGACTAACTAACTTCCTGCATGATTCCATGTGTGGTGTCCCAGCATGTGGTCTTAAACTTTGACACATATACTGTGGCTGCAAACCTGAACATGGAGCAATCCTTCCCTGGCTTCTGCAGTACATCATCTGGAACCAATAACAGCTCTTTTAAGAGCTGTCACTCTGACTAAGAGATTATGCTTTGCAGGATTATCAAATGGCAAATGGGGTTGCAGCTGTGACCTTGACTGCATGTAAATTAATGGATCTGTCTCTATAGGCCCTAACCCCGGAATATGAGTTCACACAATTATTATATGTTGTACTTAACTCACAATCCAATCCTTATATCAGTTGATGTACGTTCTCTATACAAAACTGCTCTTAAAAATAGGCTTGCCTCCCTCCCATGTATGTGTTCATATGTCAAGGAGTCTACAGCTGCATGGCATGTGAACATGTTTCTCTGTGTCAACATTTATCTTGCAACTTTGCATTCATAAAACCACAAGCCTGCCCCTTCCTCCATATATGGTGGCACAGTGTGTGGTCTAAAACCTAGCTTCTATGGCTGCTAAAACATGCACATGGACCACCAATCATCTTCCATGATGTTCTCCTGTTTTCAGCTGGAACCAGTTACCTATTACATGCAGCTCTTTTTAATTTGGATAAGCGATTTATGCTTTGCAGGACTAACTAACTTCCTGCATGATTCCATGTATGGTGTCCCAGCATGTGGACTTAAAATCTCTATGGCTGCAAACCTGAACATTCCTGTGTTCTCAAGTACATCATTGTAATTTATATATTTTTACCCATGCATAATTTAAAGTGGCAGCAACCCTAGGCCTCTCTCTACACATGATTGTGTGCAGTTTCACATATATCAGCAAATACTAGCCATTTGAAATGCAGGCCGTCTTAATTCAGCCCCACCCCCACCACCGCATATATAGTTGGTTTGTTCAACACATTTATTATGGGAGGCCGTTCCAATAATTTAATCCTTCCCTCGTATTAGATCAGTTTTGGTTTATATAAAGCAACTTTCTCACTCTTTACTTTAAGATATGGAAGAGGTATGCATGTGTACATAGGATTTGCATGCATGGCATTATATCTATATAAAATATATTATTACCCTTGTAGGTCACAGCAGAAGAAGCTGAGAATCTGTTTGCTGTTGACTCTGGTGAGGAGGGCCCTCCCTACTCTCCGATACCGGTCCTGGTCCCTGCTCCGGTCCTGCTTGCCTCAGCTCTGGCCCCAGCTCCGCCACTGCCCCCAGCTCCGCTGCTCCCACCTGCGCCACTGCTGGCCCCTGCTCTGCTTGCCCCAGATCCGCCGCTGGCCCCAGCTCCGCCACTGCCCCCAGCTCCGCTGCTCCCACCTGCGCCACTGCTGGCCCCTGCTCCGCCACTGCTCCACTGGCCTCAGCTCCGCCACTGCCCCCAGCTCCACCTGCGCCACTGCTGGCCCCTGCTCCGCTGGCCCACGCTCTGCTTGCCCCAGCTCCACCGCTGGCCCCTGCTCCGCTGCTCCCACCTGCGCCAACGCTGGCCCCAGCCCCATGGGGAATATGGCCCCATTCGTACTGGCATGGGGGCCTCTCGGAGCTCGGCCGTATAGAAGGTTTTATTATAAATTTATAATTACAACTAATGCTTTATGAATGCTATATAGCAGGGCTACCGATTGCGCCGTATCGATCTTCCGACCAAGTTAAAACAGTTTAGTTAAGAGCATGCATGTGATTGCGCAGGGATGAATACTTCCTCGCCATGCGAAGTAATCTTACATTACACGGCACGATTATTCAATACATGTATCTCTGATATAATACATGTTTATAATTTTAGCTTATTACCACAGGCGGATCCCGGCTTACATGTACAGTGCCTAGCATAAAAATGTGTGAAACTAGATATAAAAAATTTAATTAAAATAAAATTGGTGATGTAGGATTTGTAGACAGCAATTGAGTAAAAAGTAAAGAAACAAGGAATTACGGATATTAGGCATTCATTTAATTATAAATATTACAGACCTACATTATTTAGCAAATCTACCTCCTTGAAATTCTGTGCTAAATGTAGGTCTGTAATATTTATAATTAAATGAATGCCTAATATCCGTATTTCCTTGTTTCTTCACTTTTTACTCAATTGCTGTCTACAAATCCTACATCACCAATTTTATTTTAATTAAATTTTTTATATCTTGTATTATTACATGTACAGGCATCTGTATTGCTACACACTCAACAGGTCAATTTTTATAAAGTGGGAAGGAAAAGTTTACATAATCACCCACAACTACCTATTACATAGTTCTTATCTAAAAGACCAAGCCTCCTGTCTGCTTTCAGCAAGTTCATCAATACCAGCAACTATCCACATTCACACATACAGCTCTTACACCACCAAATACAAATGCCAAGCACACCACAAATCTACATGCATGCATAACATGAAGTCTGCAGAGCCTTGTAGCTACTTGATGACCACACAAAGCCTGCAATGTCCCTTCTATTTGAGTTGTTGCTGAAGCTTTTTTTCATGCTGGCTATATCACATTGACCATACAGCCATCTAGGGAGCATTTCATGTAGAGTAGGAAAAATAAATAAAAAGAACTGTTAGTGTTCTTAGCCTATCCTGTTGATCACTACCCCTTTATGTTAGGCAGGGGTAGGCTAAGAACACATGTAAGGCAGAATTATGGGTACATGTATGAAGGGAACTGCATATGTTATCTTGTTGTTACATGTAGTACATATGAGTTGGTGTATGGGGTGCATGCCATATTGTTGCCCGTTGGCAATAAGTGATATAACCTCAGAGTTGCCTTAGCAACGAATTTTTAAAATTCCCCCTCTAAGGTTTTTATCAAAGAAACCCCATGTGTGGGACTGGTAGTGTTCACTGATATGCTCACTGTTCTAGTGTGTGATGTGTGTAGTGTGTGTGTGTGTGTGTGTATGTATGTGTGTGTGTGTGAATTTAAACTCATGTTGGTCTAATGATCTGTAGGCTAGGTGGTTGGCCAGCTATACGCTAGGGTGCTGGTGTGCCTGTGGGGTAACCTGGTGTGTACATGCTGTTATTAAGGGATAACAAGTGACACAATCCATCATCGAGAAAAAACATCAGTGGGGGGGGGGGGGAGAAACAAATGTTAAGTTGAAACTTTTAGAAGGACTTTATACCAAGCGAGCCAATTCTGTGCATGGGTTGTGTAACTTGTTATCCTTTCATTGCCAAGAGGGGGCAAAAATATGGGAGGTGTGGGGCACTCCCGCCTCATCAATGAAACTATGCTGGTGTGTAGGGTCATTGGGAATGTGCACACTGTTGCTAGTGTGTACTGGTATGTGGTTGGTGGACAATATGAGATGGGTGTGTATGCTGATGGGGCCATTTAGTTGTGTATGCTGGGAGTGTACACTCATGTTGGGGGTGAAAAATGTTATTTGATGTGTTGGGTGAGTAATATAGAATTCTGAGTGTGACTGTGTTTTGAGTCATGGGCACCCCCCCCCCCCCCCTTTTGAGACTCAATGGCGCCCCACCCCCAACCCCTTGTAATAAATGCTTGTTAAATAATTTAACCCCTGTCCCAGTATTGATTTCTACTTACATGCGCCTCCCCCCTGCCCACCTCCCTACATAGGCGGCGCTGACGCTACGGCAAGTATGGCGAACATCGTAGCACTTTTTATGTTACACCCCTGTTCATATATTGAAGACCCTCTTTCCACCCCCCCCCCACCCCCCCCCAGTCCGCCGTATCACTTTTTTTATTGCTCCGCCGCCACTGCCCTATAATTGGTGCCCCTCCCCTCACCTCTGCCCCCCCCCCCCCCTTCTAGAAAAGCTGGGGGCACCCATGGGAGTGCACACTTGTTAGTATCTGTGGGTTATGTGTGTGATGGTGAGTATAATACTGTGCAGGACAACATTAACTCACCTGTATGCTTGATCACATGGTGGCCATGTTGCCTGAAGTCATACTAGCTGATATTTCCCAGGAGATGAAGCCAGTATGCTAAAACCCAAGCACCATACAATGGTAGATATAAAGAGCATAGCATACACGTATATACAAATTTATGCACCGTCCCCAAGAAGCCAAAAGACACATAAGCAAAAAGGATACTCAAGCATTAAATAATTTGAGACTCACCGTTCCTTTCATATACATGTAGCACGGACCACCCCAATTAGGCCCATACGAATATGAGCTCCTAACTTTTAATACGGCTATTTTCAGACAGTACAATACGAACAGGTTGATATCAAAGGATGAGGTCATGATTGTGGCAGTTCCTGAATTATGGGGGGAGCAAATTGATTGGCTGGAAGTAGTACAGTATGCGATCGCAGTCCCAGGCCCCCATAGGTGTCAGCGCGTTAAGTTACAACTAGCGAACGTGGCGTGTACTATATGTATGCATAGTACTGATGCATATCCTCCACTTCTGTAACAGTAACAATGTGCCATTCTGCACTTAGTAACAATCCGCAATTGTACCTTTACAAAAATGTGGTTGGCCTTTTATGTGCTAATTGATGCGCATCCACCCCTCGTCGGATGGGGTGGGGCTGGCCTGAGGTGGATACATGCACGAGTTTATTAACGAAATGCTGCTTATTGTAGTTATTGAAGCTAACGGGAGTGTTGAATATTATAATTACCTGCGATAGTAATTAAATTTTTGTCTTGATTTTTGTATAACGTTGCATACTTACAACGCAATGAAAAATAAAATTCGAATTCAGCCCAATTTTTAGTATTTTTTGAGTTTATTTAGAATTCAATTTGAAATAAAAATGCAAGATGACCGCCGATGTATGGGCCATTTCTCCATATTTTCCCACCTTGGTCAATCGAAATTCGGTCGGTATATTGCAAATGGTAATGTTGCATGCACATATAATGATGTAGGAGGAGCTTGTGAGGAACCACTGCTACCTGCAATTGCCCATTCATTCTGTTTCATGAGGGTAAGGTTGAAAAAATAAACTCAGAGTTAGGGTAAAAAACATCCAGTACCCCTGCAGATCAGAAGTATGAACCACTTCATTAAGCAGGTTTATAATTTTGATGTGAAATGTACATCTGCTGCCATGTCTGTGGTTTTCTTGTGCCTGGGGAAAGGGATACGTTGTTGGTCCTCGTAGCTGAACTCAGCAGTGCAATCTGTGGGCTGATGTACTTTGTGATTATGTCAGTCATCCAACAGGACAATTTAGTTGCTTGTATACCTGGCTGTTGCAATTGTATGATGCTAATTATATAAAATGTGCCTAGTGTGTGCATGGTGAATGTGCCTTGAGTGTGCCTATTGGATGTGCCTTGTGTGTGCATGGTGAATGTGCCTTGTGTGTATGGTGTTTGTGACATGTGTGTGCCTTGTGTGTACTTGGTGTGTGTGCCTAGTGGGTGCGCCTCGTGTGTGCCGGGTGGGTGTGCATGGCGAATGTTCCTTGTGTGTGCCTAGTGGGTGTGCCATGTGTGTGCATGGTGAATGTGCCTTGTGTGTGCCTAGTGTGTGTGCCTCGTGTGTGCATGGTGAATGTGCCTTGTGTGTGCCTAGTGGGTGTACCTTGTGTGTGCATTGTGAATGTGCCTTGTGTGTGTAATGTGTTTGTGACATGGTGTGTGTGCCTATTGGGTGTGCCTTGTGTGTGCATGGTGAATGTGCCTTGTGTGTGTATGGTGCTTGTGACATGTGCGTGCCTCATGGGTGTGCCTTGTGTGTGCATGGTGAATGTGCCTTGTGTGTGCCTAGTGGGTTTGCCTTGTGTGTGCACGGTGAATGTGCCTTGTGTGTGTATGGTGTTTGTGATATGTGTGTGCCTAGTGGGTGTGCCTTGTGTGTGCATGGTGAATGTGCCTTCAAGGCACATTCACCATGCACACACATGTCACAAACAAGTATTGTGTTTAGCACTTCTGTTGATCTCTTTGTGTCGTTCTGTTAGATTATAATTCATGGTAAGCCGAATCAATGAAAACGAGGGCTATGTAGCTCTAATTAGAACTCACGCATGTGACAAAGATACCATGCATCTAACGTTGTTCTGTAGCGTGCCTACAGAATAAATAAATACTATGATGCATCTGTTTACAATTGGCCGTAATTTAGGTTTGTAGGTTTCAAAGCAATCTTCAAAGGCATGTGGGCACTCACATGTGGCCACCACATGTACACAAGGCATGGTGGCACTGGGATGTGGCCACTACTTGTACTCAAGGCATTGTGGCCCTCAGATGTGGCCACCACTTGTACTCAAGGCATTTTGGCACTCAGATGTGGCCACCACCTGTGAGTGCCACCATGCGTTGGGTACAAGTGGTGACCACTGCTGAGGGCCACCATGCCTTGAGTACAAGTGGTGACCACATCTGAGGGCCACCATACCTTGGGTACAAGTGGTGATCACTACTGAGTGCAACCATGCCCTGTGTACAAGTGGTGGCCACATCTGAGTGCCACCATGCCTTGAGTTCAAGTGGTAACCACATCTGAGGGCCACCATGCCCTGGGTACAAGTGGTGGTCACATCTGAGGGCCACCATGCCTTGGGTACAAGTGGTGAGGGCCACCATGCCTTGTGTACAAGTGGTGGCCACATCTGAGTGCCATCATGCCTTGAGTTCAAGTGCAGGCCACAGCTGAGTGCCACCATGCCATGAGTACAAGTGGTGGCCACTGCTGAGTGCCACCATGCCTTGAGTACAAGTGGTGGCCACATCTGAATGCCACCATGTCTTGGGTACAAGCGGTGACCACTGCTAAGTGCCACCATGCCTTGGGTACAAGTGTGACCACTGCTGAGGGCCACCATGCCTTGAGTGCAAGTGGTGGCCACATCTGAGGGCCACCATGCCTTGGGTACAAGTGGTTGCCACATCTGAGTGCCACCATGCCTTGTGTACAAGTGGTGGCCACATCTGAGGGCCACCATGCCTTGGGTACAAGTGGTGACCACATCTGAGTGCCATCATGCCTTGAGTACAAGTGGTTGCCACATCTGAGTGCCACCATACCTTGTGTACAAGTGGTGGGCACATCTGAGTGCCATCATGCCTTGTGTACAAGTGTTGACCACCGCTGAGTGCCACCATGCCTTGTGTACAAGTGATGACCAAATCTGAGGGTCACCATGCCTTGTGTACAAGTGGTGGCCACATCTCAGTGCCACTATGCCTTGAGTACATGTGGTGGCCACATCTGAGTGCCACCATGCTTTGGATACAAGTGGTGACCACTGCTGAGTGCAACCATGCCTTGAGTACAAGTGGTGGCCACATCTGAGTGCCACCATGCCGTGTGTACAAGTGGTGACCACATCTGAGGGCCACTATGCCTTACGTACACGTGGTGATCACTGCTGAGTGCCACCATGCTTTCGGTACTAGTGGTGACCACTGTGGAGTGCCACTATGCCTAGGGTACAAGTGGTGGCCACATCTGAGTGCCACCATACCTTGAGTACAAGTGGTGACCACATCTGAGTGCCACAATGCCTTGGCTACAAGTGGTGGCCACATCTGCAAGTGGTGGCCACATCTGAGTGCCACCATGTGTTGTGTACAAGTGGTGGCCACATCTGAGTGCCACCATGCCTTGAGTACAAATGGTGACCACATCTGAGTGCCACCATGCCTTGGGTACAAGTGGTGGCCACATCTACTACCATCGGGAGAAGAATTCGTCAATATGGGATTGAAGAAGAAGCTGGCTTTACTGACATTAGTGATGTGCAGTTGAATCACATTGCCCATCATTTTTGCCATCCATCATCCTAACTGTGGTGAAAGAAGCTTTCATGGTTTCTTGCGGCTAATGGGATTACGTGTCCTACGTTGTCGTGTTAGAAATAGTCTTCAAGCAGTTGATCCAAGGGGAGTTAGGAGTCGTTTCAGAAGAGCACTTCATCGAAGAGTGTATTCAGTCCCTATGCCAAACAGCTTGTGGCATATTGATGGGCACCATAAACTTATCAGGTGGCGTATAGTAATTCATGGTGGCATTGATGGATTCCCTAGGCTGCCTGTGTATTTGAAAGCATCTACAAATAACGCTTCAGTCACGGTATTGAATCACTTCCTTGGTGCAATTGCTTCCTTTTGCCTTCCATCACGTGTGAGGTGTGATAATGGAGGTGAAAATGTTCAGGTGTCTGAATGCATGTTAAGTAATCCAAGTTGTGGACCTGGGAGTGGAAGCTGTATCAATGGAAGGAGTGTACATAATCAACGAATAGAGCGATTGTGGAGGGATGTGTTTGCTGGCTGCATATCTGTCTTTTATAATCTGTTTTACGCTTTAGAAGATGCTAGTTTGCTGGATCCTGCTAATGAGAAGGACATCTTTAGCCTACACTATGTATACACCTGTCGTATTCAGCATCAATCGGATATTTTTTGTGAAAGCTATAGCCATCGCAAGCTTCGTAGTGAAAACAATATGACTCCATATCAACTCTGGATTGGCAAAGCTTAATGCTGATATGAATGTTGTAAATGGTGCACTGGAGAGTGAAATTGATGATCAGTATGGAATCCATTGATCAGGTCCTAGTGTGGCCGAAGTTCATGAAATGTTGATTTGCCGGATACAGCTCGTCCACTCTCTGATCAAAAAATGATTGATTTGAAGGGAGCTGTTGATCCAATGCAAGATCGTAGTGATCATGGAGTTTCATTTTACACTACAACTAGAGCATTTGTTTATGCTTGTCAGTGAAATCATCTGTATTGTATTTTAGTATATTCGTGTAGTTTTTTCATGAATAAAATGTCAGTGATGTTAACACCATTAATTCATTGAAAGGGCAGGCTTTTTTCCACAAAGAGTAACTATGACCAGCTAATTTCTTTCTGTGATTACTTGTACCTGTTTTTTGGTATAATTTATCAGATGATGTAAATCATAGCATGGATGAGAAACCTTAGTACTTTTTTGAGCTCAACAGCATAGAGGTTATTTTATGATAATGTATTACAGAATTATGGACATTGTTCTTTAAACGATTTCCACCAGAGAAAATCAGGTGCTGCTCATTCAGGCTCTACTGGTATCATATCTCTCCCATGACAGAGCATTCTTGGAACTAACACCAGCAGCTTCCAATAAAGCATGCAGCTTTGTTCTTGACATGGCCACATGCACTGCTGCTCTGGGGAATGTGCTTTGCATGTACTTATTTAATTTGCGTCTGCCAGATGTTAGCAGTTCTTGGCCAATATTTTTTTTGTGGACATGGATAAGAGGACCATCTCGCCATGATGGTGTTGGAGAAATGTAGGTTGGGTGCATGGATGTGTAAGTTTGTGTGTGCTATGCAAGCTATTCCCTCCATCAGTCCATCCTGTCTTATTTTTTGTTTCTCTCTTCCCTTCATCTCTTCACCGTATCTTCTCCCGTCCTCAGTCTCCCCCTCTCTCATATCTCCATTCTCTTTTCCCTTCATTCTTCACTCCTATCTCTATTCCAACCTCTCCCCTTATTATCTCCTTCCCCTCGTCCTCACCTTCTTTTTGATTTCCTCCTCCACTATTCTCTTAACCTTCTCTTCTTCCTACTGCTCCTTTCCTCCATCTTCACCTACCTGCCCCAACAGAGCTGGATACAAAGTTCTCCTGATACAGTTTGACCGTGATGGCAGACATGTTATGGTATGTGCTAGGTAGTCGTTTTGTGGGCCACATATGAAAATTGATGGAAATATCTTTAGATAAATGGCTAATAGCTTTAATCCGCACACCACACATACTCACATAAGGGGCAGACATTACATTTAGTGGTTTTTAATATCCTGCAATCTTTAGCCTGTGATGTGACATTGCACTACATGAACAGGTAGTACTTTAAGGTTGCCCTTCCTTTGTTTTTTTTATTAATTTTTTTAACTCTCATGCAATCAAAAAATAATTTTTACATCTGGTCATTATTTTTATAATATTACAGCGTAAGCATTGTTTAAGTACATTGTTTCAGCCTCATAGGTTTGCGGAAAAATAGTCGTCTGTGGTGTATATTGAATGTACATTTTCTGTCCTTGTATCCTCCTTTGCTGCACATGAACCTTGCATCAATAATTTTATTAAACGTTTCACGCATGCCTTGGAAAACCCTTAAGCTATTACATTGTCATAATGGATGCATTACGTCACATAGTTTTTAAGAGTCAATGCAGCAAGCTATACATAAGCACGTTCATCATTGTTATTAAAGAATGAAACAATTACTAGGCTACACAAAATTTATTACTCGCATAGTGTAACACTTAGAATTTTATTCTGTGCATCATCCTAACAATGAATAAAAACAATTTTACTTCGTCGCATTTCATTATGCAAAAGAAACGAATTAATGCTTCGATTCTGAGATATTGCACCAATATAGCTTCACAACATCAATCATGCACTTATACTCTTGCCCTCCACCCATTAAAGACCAAACATGTATATAGAAGACGCTGAAGCACGTAAAAACAATCAAGCCACAGTTTACACATAATATCGAGCTAGCATTGTAGGTTATCAATAAATGCAGCATCAAGTATGAGGAGAGATGATCTCTAGCTAAAACCATAATCACGGATGGATGGTCTCCTATATAATGACCAACCGCTCCGGCGATAAACACATGTCAACGTCTATACGCCGAGCTCCGATTGCGATGCACGCACATTTTAGAAACCTTAGCTTAAACTGTATAATACATTTTATTTCTACAACAGCACACATACAGCGCACAGACAGACACAGCAACTGGCAAAATACATAACACACTGAAAAAACTCCTTCTGCGAAGAAACCATAGGGAAAAACATCTTGCAGGGGTTAAAAACAACCAATAACATAGCCACTTCAGAACAGATGCACAGCAATAACAGTCTAGCTATCACTACACATCAAGATGCACTGTAAAAACGGATTGGTGCATGTCACTCGAAATTCGTGAATAGGGCAATCGAGTGCCCTATTCACGATTTTCAAGTGACATGCACCAATCCGTTTTTACAGTGTGAGTTTCTAGAGATTGTCTTGAATTTATCTGATCATCTGTTATGAAATAAATTGCAACACTGGCAACTCACAACATAGTACAACAACATAACAACAAAAACAGTGGCGTGCACTATAGACCTCCAGTACCACCCGTTTAACCACCCCCCACGTAGCACCCTGCCACACCCCCTCATCTATCCATTGCTACAGGCGGGAGCGTCTAATTCATGTAATTCAAACAACAAGAAATGGTATCTCTGCTAAGTTAGAGATAGCATTTTAATGTTAAAGTAGGTCTGGGTACGAGACTAACCGGGCCATGCAGAATTACATCGACGGTCCAATCGCATATTCGCATCGATCGATGGTGATCGCATCGATCGATGGTTTAATAGCACCGATCGATGGTTTAATAGCACCGATCTATGGAGCGCCAAATGTATGGAACGCCGTTTGGGTCAAAATTGATCACATCTGTAATTCGATCAAGTTTTTTAGATCGATGTAATTTTCTAACCGATCATTTGCATTCGATGCTTTATCCCATTCGATCATGCGGATTCGACACAAAATTCTTTTTGATGGGATTAAATCGATGGACATCGATTGATGATCGATCGATCGACCATTCATCGATCGACCATCGTCGATCGATCACCGATCTGGATCATTCGATGGGAACGAGGTGGTACGAGGTTAGGCTGTTACCAGAATAGGTATACCGAGACTTGGACTGGAGTAATTACAGTCTTCTTCGTTGCACAGGAATGGGATTTTGCATCTATGAAACCAATGGGGCGGCAGAGAAGCTTTCTTAAGCGGAACACCCTAAACTTATATAAGCGCCTCGTTTCGATGAAGAATGGTATGGAGGAGGTGTGAGCATATAGTTTAGCGTAGCTGTAGAGCTCTACGTGTTTTTGTGTGTGCACATTCAAGTGGTGTAGGCCAATGTGTGTAAAGATTAAAGGTCTTTTATTTAGGGGTGCGTGTGTGTGTGTGTGTGTGTGTGTGTGTGTGTGTGTGTGTGTGTGTATTGTGTGTGTGCATGCATGTGTGTGTGTGTGCATGTGTTTTAGTACCTCTAGGCATGTGTATATTAGTATATAAAGCTCTGTATGCATTTTAATGGGAGCCATAACATGTAGAGCCTATTGGAGCATGTGTTCAAAATGTCCTATGGGAAGTGTTGTTCATTTGATTGCCAAAGCGGAAAGCATAACAATTTGTGTGAGTTGTCTCTGCTTTAGAATTTCGGAGAGGTGTTATGCCCAGCTAGGAATATACATGTTTATGTGGTTCAGGTGTCCACTACTGGGTGGAGGGCAAGAATAGACAGTCCATGATTTGAGTAGCAAGGTTATTGCTTTTAGAACGCCTATCGAGCTGCTGTAAAATCAGGCATACCCTGATTTGCATGCTCCTAGGGCATGTGGCTGTAATAGAGGGCGACTCATACAACAGGTCATGGATTAGAAACCTAAATATGGAATGTTCCCACCTTCTTTGGTGTGTTATTGTGCAATGCATGAAATCATCCATGGAAGTCAGTTTGAGCCTATAATTTTAATATTGATCTCCACCCAGTTCAGGGCTCTCCTTCCCTCAACGTTTGGGCAGAGAATCCATCATATATGAAAGTATCTAACTAGCAGACTGTACCCCATACAGACAATGGGTATAATCAGAGGTTACACGCGCCATGCTGCCAAATACTAATCCAAACACAAAGTTCCTCTCTGATTATTAATAGTCAACTCACACAGCATCACATGTTGCACAGATTCCAGCCATACACCAGGATTGGAGGTACTTAATTTTAATCCTGTCTAGTTATTAGGGTTAGGTTTAGCGAAAAATATACCCTTTGTGACTGGAGAAGATGATGGATGTGTTAGTTAATACATGAATCTGCCTGTATGGAATGGATGTGGCAATCATCATGCAGACATTTGAGAAAGACCAATACAAAATATCCTAAGATTATTGTGCCATGCCTCTTCATATTGGGTCTTTGTTGCAATACTGTCCATCTTTCAACTCATACACAATCAAACTGTAATGTTGTAGACCATATTCTATTAACCTCCCAATTCTCACCATGGAAACATTTAGCATATTCTGTATGCTTGTGTAATAGTAGCCAATAGTATTAAATCACAGCAGAATCAAAGACACCATACAAAAATAATATCAATCTTTCTATACTGAAATATTGGCAGTTCTAGACAAATCTTGGCTCACTGCGCAAGCGCGCATTGTGCAAATGGCGACTGTTCACTACACTTGTCTGTGCAATAGATGTCCTTCCAATATTTCATTTACTACCATACATATTGTACACTAACTGAAATTCAGTGGAAAACCATTGAAGCTATGTTAACTAATTAGCATCATACAATTGCAACAGTACAAATATTCAGATATACAAGCAACTAAATTGTTCTTTTGGATGACTGACATAATCACAAGATATATCAGCCCACAGATTGCACTGCTGAGTTCGGCTACAAGGACCAACAAGGTATCACTTTCCCCAGGCACAAGAAAACCACAGACATGGCAGCAGATGTACATATCACATCAAGGTTATAAACCTGCTTAATGAAGTGGTTCAAACTTCTGATCAGCAGTAGGGTACTGAATTTTTTTTACCTAAACTCTGAGTTTATTTTGTCAACCTTACCCTCATGAAACAAAATGAATGGTCAACTGCAGGTAGCAGTGGTGCCTCACCTGCTCCTCCTACATCATTATCTGTGCATGCAACATTAACAATTGCAATTTACATACATGTATGCAGACAAAATCTAACTTTATTGGTATTAGGAGACAGCCTTATAAGAATATAACTGTATTTTAAAGTGTCCAGCAAAATAAGCTTTATGGGGGTTATAAATTTATCATCTAAAGACAACAACAAGCTAAACGATCAGATCTTTAATAATGTTATTAATTTAATTTCACATGCCGTTTATATAGTTAGCAAAAAATACAATCATGCTACAAAGATCTGTCTCCTATCATCACATGAGTATTTCTGCTACATGCTTCACTTTAACAGGTGTCAAATTGCACAACTAACCCAACCAAGTGGGTCAGTTGGAGCCATATTGTGTCTTAAGCCAAATTTTGGTGCGTATGCTAGCATGGCTAGACCTAGGCCTTCCCATCTCTTGTCCAATTGCTAGGTATTGTCAAATTATGATCGAAGCAAATTCATACAGTACATTGTAATTCATGACACCTCACCAACGAGAGTCCTTGGCAAGTGTTTTTTAAAAACATGATTCACAACTCCATGTTATAAAAACAGAATGCCTCTGAGACTGCTGCATGCCAAATAAGCCCAGCTCACTATTTCTGTTAGATGAGTAATAAAACATTGTTTTAATGCCATTATTTAAGATTGCAGTTAAAGTGTAAGGCTCAACTAACCCATTTTGCAAATGGCTCAACTAACCACTTCTCCACTAAGGCCATTCAAACTCAACTAGTTGTTTCTCGGCCCAAAAAATATATATACTTTGCCAAAAAAAAAAAAATACGGCAAATTAGCTGATTTGAATGTAGCAGTTTATATAGAGTCCGGTGGTGTATTTGTCAAGAGAAGCATCATCAAATGTTGGCGCCCTGATGGAGAGGTTGCATGGAAGTGAATGTAGTAGCGAACGGTCGCAATCCCATCAGACGATACGTCCGTCCATTAAGCGCACACAGTTCCTTCAGATGCTACAATCACTTTGCTTGAGACTTATATCTGTCACTACGTCAAAAACGTCATCACAAGCTCAGCAGTAGCCGCCAATTGCACTCGGAATATTAAAACAGAATGCTAAGGTATGACAGAAGTTTTTATTTGTAACTGAAGGCATAGCGGAGCTGAAAGGCAGTAGGCTGTTGTACGTCTCCTATGCTTCATGTGTCACTGAATCAGATGACAAAACGCAAAAACAACGTTGTCAAGAGGCAACGAATTGCACCGAGCAGTGTGTATGGGTTAATTATTATTTATCTTTCTACCTTTATACTGACTGAATTTTATTATACGTTTGCCTGAGAAACAACTAATCAAGTTTGAATGACCTAAAGAGCAAAGTAAATGGAAGTTAAGGTTAAGCATACATTTAAAAAAATGTAATTGTAGTTGCATAGTTGTACTTTTAAACACCCAAGTAGAAATTATATAAGCTCAAACCATAAAACACAATTTCACTATTTGGTCATCAATTTACAATGTAATGAATGCTAGTACAAAATGTATATATATGTATAACAAAAAGCTAGTGTCTATATATGTTAGCATAACTGTGTTTCTTGTAAGGTGTTTCTAGATTTTTCATTATACCATGCATTATTCCTACTTTTGAGATTAGTGGCATGAGTGGCTTTGTGTTGGTATGTGCATGACAGTTTGATACACTTATAATAACATTGGAATGCATGCATTTGAGCTGGGTGGTGGGATTGATTTGTTTTGCATGCAGGTTTCTTATTAGTACGGGCTAAGATCAATTATTATAATCTTCATTTCTTTGTATTCTTGCAATGAGCTTAGATAATCAATTAATTGCAACAGTTTGTCTTTTCTTTTCAATGTGTACAAGATTACTACATAATTGTCAAGGTGGGCTATTTTATGGGAAGGGGTGGGGGCAAATTTAAGCGTCTAGCACAAGCTGCCCCCCCCCCCCCCCCCTCCCCCCCTTCCCAGCCACCCTCTATGCCACAAAGATAGTTGATCTGCCAATAAGTATATCAATACACCGCTTTGGATTACACATATAACTTAAGAGTGATAATTTCGCCTCCAGCCCTGCAACTTCAGCACTTTTGAAGTCACAAAACCTAGCATTATTTGCGTATATTACTCGCTTCAGTCTCGCTTGCCAGACCATAGATATTAGAGTTAATATCTATGGTCAGGCTACTATATACTGCTCCATGTTTTGTCGACCGTTCAATAACGATTATTAATAAGTAGGTTCATGTAGATCTAGATTAGATAGCCATAGACTATAATCTATTATGTAACTATAAATATGCGCCACTGCAGATCAACCCGTGGGCGTTAATCAAATACCACCCGTGGGCGTTATTCAAGGAAACAAATAAACGCCCACGTGTGCGTGGTCTCTTAGAAGGGCAAACATCCAGCTCATCTTGACAAAACTAAGCAACTTTTGAATGGCAAGTTAAATTACGATCGGTTTTATACGTTTTCCCTCTTGAGTATATAAGTTGTCACGAATATATTGTTCGGCGCGGATCGCTTATGTCAGAGATAGTATATAGATCTTACTGCCTCATTAAATTCACACATTATCAGTTTGTATGTGTAAGTAGGCCTAACATACTTACCTGATCAGACAAACTATTTTACATTTACGTGTTGTCTCAGTATTGTGGTGTGGTATTCTATTTAGTGCACAACAACCGGAAAGCTATTACCCTGTCGCTTACTTATACATTTGAAAGCATTGAATTAGACGGGAAATAAGCTCCCGCCATAATATGGCCGGTATGCATGGTTACAAGCGGGATGGTACATTGGCGGGGTTGTGCTTCGTAACTTACATAGGTATCGAGCGGTCAAAGGATTACGCGGTACTCGGTCATTGCGTATTTCGATGTCCATAGAAAATGTATTGACGCATTACTGCAACTTACTGCAGAACAAAACCAAATATTGACTAGGTGCTCTCGGATTTGCAATGTGGGACTATTTGGCATTGTATGAGTAGTTTTTTAGCATCTTAGGTACTTATATCCGCACTTCCACATTAATTATGCAAGGTTTCCAATGTCCATTCATTTTATCTCATTTCGTTATTCAGTCATCAATAGTTTCCCAACCAAATGATATTTTCCTTAGGTGCTAACGGATTATAAGAGAGCAGTCAGTGTACTTATTTATCATCAGAGCTGAAGGGTCTTCAAATTGCAATTCCGTTGAATGGTTAGTGAGATACACCCCACATACAAGATGCGTAACACAATCATCACATGCCACTTATCGTCAGTCAGCCATGCCCAGACCTAGCTGTTTTTTGATGTTGTAGTTAAATGACCAAAGTAATATACTGACTTAGCATGCATGACCACATGTAGGACTGGCTAGGTTGCACTAATTGGAATTATTAACATGTTATTGCAAAGACAGAGGTAAGGTGGCAGGGCCCGCGGAGCGGGGGGGGGGGGGGGGGGGGGGGGCAAGCGGGGCAGCTGCTCCCCCCCTCCACTTTTTTGGCCGATTATTTTTATTTTTAAAAATGTATAAATTATCGATGCAGTATAATTATGCACATACAAGCATGCAGGCAACCAGCCTTTTGTTGTTATTGTGCAGTGTATCCACCTCAAGTTATAGTGATTGATTGTTTGCTTGACGAAGGGCTAGGAAACTCCGAAATATATTTGCTTGTGTACGATAGCCTGCCAACCGATTGGATTCGAGCTCTAATTGCCAGGTCGGTCCGCTACATACGCAATGGGCGAATCTCCTTAAAAAGCAGTGTATATGGCATAGCTATGTTCCTAGTAATCCAAGCATGCTTAAAGATATCGGCAGTATCTTTTAATTCGAGTAATAAAGCACGTGGTACTGCAGATGTGCCAAACGAAGATGATGACCGTGTATTGGATGGCAATACTTTACCAGACGACATACCTGCACCCGAGGATAGCCATACTTGCAATGTGAAAAAGTGCCATCTTACGGAGATTGTTACAGACTTTACTATACTTAAACTGATCTTGGTCAATCCAGCTACTAAGGCAGTTAGTGAAAGATCATTTTCGACCGCTCGTAGCTTAATTGAAAACTTGGTTGTTCAAGCATGAATCAAATTAAAAAGTTACTGCTCAGTTTATTTAAATGTTCAATTCTGGAGTTATACCATTTTGCGCGACTTTCCAATCACCCTGTATAGATCGATATGAGGTATTATTGTGCATTTTACTGTGTATTTATACGCACGTTATAACTATGAATAACTGCGAAGGAAAACCATCTGTGTTACAACTTAACTGCTAACATGGAGGAGTACTGAAATCTGCCCCCCCCCCCCCCCCCCCCCCCACCCCCCCTTTATAATACTCTCCACGGGCCCTGGGTGGCGATTACACAAAGGAGTTTGCCATGAACACTTCTTAATATTTGTTTCATGGACGAATGGCTATTTCTAACAAAGCTTCAATGGGGTACATGGCCTTCAGGAAGAGGGGGGTTCGAATTTGGTTAATAGATGACCTTATAATAACATAATGCATCATACGGCAGGGATTTTCAAAAGGGGGGTTTACAGGTCAGACCCGCAATACGCAAAAGGGGAGGGGGGGGGGGGGGGGGGAACTGTACGCTTCAGGCCCTGTATCCGCCCCTGTACGGCTGGATGTTATATTATTACATGCACAGGCATCTGTATTGTTATATACTCAACAGGTAAAGTTTTTATAAAGTGGGAAGGAAAAGTTTACATAATCACCCATAACTACCTATATACATAGTTCTTATCTAAAAGACCAAGCCTCCTGTCTGCTTTAAGCAAGTCCATCATTGTCCACAGTTCCATACCAGCACCTTCTGCAACTATCCACATTCACACATACAGATCTTACATCACCAAATACAAATGCCAAGCACACCACAAATCTACATGCATGCATCACATGAAGTCTGCAGAGCCTTGTAGCTACTTGATGACCACACAAAGCCTGCAATGTCCCTTCTATTTGAGTTGTTGCTGAAGCTTTTTGTCATGCTGGCTGTATCACACTGATCATCTAGGGAGCAGGGTAGGAAAAATAAATAAAAAGAAACTGTTAGTGTTCTTAGCCTATCCTGTTGATCACTACCCCTTTATGTGGGGCAGATGACCTCTGATAGGGGAACACACCACATGTAGAATTATGGGTACATGTATGAAGGGAACTGCATATGTTATCTTGTTGTTACATGTAGTGCATGCCTTTGGTGTACATATGAGTTGGTGTATGGGGTGCATGTGGGGCATTTGCTGTATTGTTGCCCCTTGGCAATAAGTGATACAACCTGAGAGTTGCCTTAGCAGCAAATTTTTAAAATTCCCCCTCTAAGGTTTTTATCCAAAGAAACCCAGTGTGTGGGACTGACTGTGCTGTTCACTGTTATGCTCACTGTTCTGGTGTGTGATGTGTAGAGCTATTGGTGTGTGAGTGTGTGTGTGAATTAAACTCATGTTGGTCTAACAATGTGTAGGCTAGGTGGTTGGCCGGCTATACGTTGTGCTGGTGTGCCTGTGGGGTAACCTGGTGTGTACATGTTGTTATTAAGGGATAACAAGTGACACGATCCATCATCGAGAAAAAACATCAGAGGGGGGGGGGGGGGGGGGGGGGAATGAGATAAATGTTAAGTTGAAACTTTTAGGAGCAATTTATACCAAGCGAGCCAATTCTGTGCATGGGTTGTGTAACTTGTTATACCTTCATTGCCAAGAGGAGCAAAAATAAGGTAGGTGTAGGGCACTCCCGCCCCATCTATACTGGTGTGTAGGGTCATTGGGAATGTATACACTGTTGCTAGTGTATACTGGTATGTGGTTAGTGGAGAATATGAGTTGGGTGTGTATGCTGATGGGGGTCATATAGTTGTGTATGCTGGGAGTGTACGCTCATGTTGGGGGTGAAAATGTTATTTGGTGTGTTGGGTGAGTAATATAGAATTCTGAGTGTGACTGTGTGTTTTGTGAACTTGGAGTCATGGGCACCCACGGGCCGTGCCCCCACCAGCCCCCCTTCCCCTTTGAGACTCAATGGTGCCCCACCCCCAACCCCTTCTAATAAATGCCTGTTAGAGTTCAACCCCTGTCCCAGTAACAAATTTATGCACCCCAAGAAGCCACAAGACACATAACAGGTTGATCAAAGGATGAGGTCATGATTGCGGGGTATACTGCGGTTCCTGAATTATGGGGGGGGGGGAGGGGGGGTGGCAAATTGATTGGCTGGAAGGAGTACAATATGCGATCACAGTCCCCGGCCCCCATCGGTGTCAGTGCGTTAAGTTTAAACAATCAGTATTATGGTGAACGTGACGTGTACTATATGTAAGCATAGTACCAATGCATATCCGCCACTTCTGTAAGAGTAACAATATGCCATTCTGCACTTAGTAACAATCCGCAATTGTACATAACCCACCTTTACAAAAATGTGGTTGGTCGTCTATGTTGTGCTAATTGATGCACATCCACCCCTCGTCAGATGAGGTGGGGCTGGCCTGGGGTGCATGTGGATATGAGTTTATTAACGAAATGCTGCTTATTGTAGTTATTGAAGCTAACGGCAGTGTTGAATATTATAATTACCTGCGATAGTAATTAAATTTTTGTCTTGATTTTTGTATAACGTTGCATACTTACAACGCACTGAAAAACAAAATTCAAATTCAGACCAATTTTTAATTTATTTATTTTTTAGTTTAGAAGTCAATTTGAAATAAAATGCAAGATGACCGCCGATGTATGGGCCATTTCTCCATATGATTGGCGGAGGCAGCTTTAAGTGGCAGCTGACAGCACTGGTAAAAGCAGTTGCTGGAGACTGTTGTTCAGTCTAAGCGTTCGTGCATGGCATGCACCAGAAATTTTTACTTTTATTTGTTTATTCTCTGTTTGTTGCCAAAGAGTAGCATTGTGTGTGTCTTCTTACAAGAGCAGAGACCGATGACAGATGACCCCTGGGCACAGAGAAGGCCGCAGCTGTTGGACTGTTTGTAGACTGAATGTGTTTGTTGTTGTATGTGGCTGGGCAGTGCAAGTTAGAGGTTTTTCCCCAATGTATGGTGGATTTTTTCCTATTAGAGGTTTTTCCACTGGGGCTTTTTCCTTAAGGAGATGTGGGCACATCTCCTTTAAAATATAGGTGTATGTGAGCCCCTGCCCAGCCTTGTGTGTTGTGTGATTGTGTATTGTTTTGTTGTAAGTGATGTTGGGATGTTGTGGAGGTGTATATGTGGATTTTAGTGGTGGATGTGTTCGTTGTGCTGGATTGTGGTTGTTGTGGTCAATATTGGTCCATGTACATGTATCTATCAGGTGCTATTATTAAGTTGGCGTGCACAGGCGACGCTGCACCAATTGTCATGTGATCTGGGAAGGGGATACGTACCATGGAAGGCATGTGGCGGGAGCGCTCATGCGTATGTAGGCCTTTTCATATGTCTGCATGGCATATGTATACCATATGTACATGTATCATGGGCGTGGGTCCAGATACCACATCCACACAACAGTTTTTGTTCCTCTATTGATAAGAGGTCCTTTTGGATGCTTTCATGTATTGCCACCAACCCCCCACACCCCTCACAAGGAAGGTGGCACCAATCCATATGTAGGCCCATACACGCCTACGTCTCCCATTAAAATGCACACAGAGCTTTAAATATATCTAGAGGTACCAACCCACTCGCGCACGCACACGCACACACACACACACACGCACACACACGCACACACACACACACACACACACACACACACCTAGATTAAAGACCTTAATCTATACACACATTGGCCTACAACACTTGAATGCGCACACACAAAAACACGTAGAACTCTACAGCTACGCTAAACTATATGCTCACACCTCCTCCATACCATTCTTCATCGAAACGAGGCGCTTATATAAGTTTAGGGATGTTCCGCTTAAGAAAGCGTCTCTGCCGCCCCACTAGTTTCATAGCTGCAAAGCCCATTTCTGTGCAACGAAGAAGACTATTATTACTCCAGTCCAAGTCTCGGTATACCTATTCTGGTAACAGCCTAACCTCGTACCACCTCGTTCCCCATCGAATGATCCAGATCGGTGATCGATCGACGAATGATCGATCGATCGAACATCAAGCATCGATTTAATCCCATCAAAAAGAATTTTGTGTCGAATCCGCATGATCGAATGAGATAAAGCGTCGAATGCAAATGATCGGTTAGAAAATTACGTCGATCCAAAAAATTTGATCGAATTACAGATGTGATCAATTTTGACCCAAACGGCGTTCCATACAAATGCGCCAAAATTCATAAAATTTATTCGCATGGTTCCGCAATGTCATTCGTATGGTTGCAACTACATCATCAACTGTTTTTGACAATCGCGGTCTCTCGTTTTTCAATCGCATCGACCGTTTCCTTCATTCGTAGGGACATAAATTTCAATCGCATCGACCACTTTTGACAATCGTACTGTTCACTCGACATCGATGGTCAACACTTATCAATCGATGCTTTTGAACCATCGATCGATGCTACTGAACCATTGATCGATGCTACTAAACCATCGATCGATGCGACTGAACCATCGATCGATGCGATTGGACCATCGATCGATGCGATTGGACCATCGATCGATGCGATTGGACCATCGATCGATGCTATTAAACCATCGATCGATGCGATCACCATCGATCGATGCGAACATGCGATTGGACCGTCGATGTAATTCTGCATGGCCCTGTTAGTCTCGTACCCAGACCTACTTTACATTAAAATGCTATTACCATTTCTTGTTGTTTGAATTACATGAATTGGACGCTCCCTAGACTGCTATTGCTGTGCATCTGTTTTGAAGTGGCTTGTTATTGGTTGTTTTTCACCCCTGCAAGGTGTTTTTTCCTATGGTTTTTTATGGAACGCCGTTTGGGTCAAAATTGATCACATCTGTAATTCGATCAAATTTTTTGGATCGACGTAATTTTCTAACCGATCATTTGCATTCGACGCTTTATCTCATTCGATCATGCGGATTCGACACAAAATTCTTTTTGATGGGATTAAATCGATGGTTGATGATCGATCGATCGATCATTCGTCGATCGATCACCGATCTGGATCATTCGATGGGGAACGAGGTGGTACGAGGTTAGGCTGTTACCAGAATAGGTATACCGAGACTTGGACTGGAGTAATAATAGTCTTCTTCGTTGCACAGAAATGGGCTTTGCAGCTATGAAACTATTGGGGCGGCAGAGACGCTTTCTTAAGCGGAACATCCCTAAACTTATATAAGCGCCTCGTTTCGATGAAGAATGGTATGGAGGAGGTGTGAGCATATAGTTTAGCGTAGCTGTAGAGCTCTACGTGTTTTTGTGTGTGCGCATTCAAGTGTTGTAGGCCAATGTGTGTATAGATTAAGGTCTTTAATCTAGGTGTGTGTGTGTGTGTGTGTGTGTGTGTGTGTGTGTGTATGTGTGCGCGTGCGTGTGTGTGTGTGTGTGCGTGTGCGTGTGCGTGCGCGAGTGGGTTGGTACCTCTAGATATATTTAAAGCTCTGTGTGCATTTTAATGGGAGACGTAGGCGTGTATGGGCCTACATATGGATTGGTGCCACCTTCCTTGTGAGGGGTGTGGGGGGTTGGTGGCAATACATGAAAGCATCCTAAAGGTCCTCTTATCAATAGAGGAACAAAAACTGTTGTGTGGATGTGGTATCTGGACCCACGCCCATGATACATGTACATATGGTATACATATGCCATGCAGACATATAAAAAGGCCTACATACGCATGAGCGCTCCCGCCACATGCCTTCCATGGTACGTATCCCCTTCCCAGATCACATGACAATTGGTGCAGCGTCGCCTGTGCACGCCAACTTAATAATAGCACCTGATACATACATGTACATGGACCAATATTGACCACAACAACCACAATCCAGCACAACGAACACATCCACCACTAAAATCCACATATACACCTCCACAACATCCCAACATCACTTACAACAAAACAATACACAATCACACAACACACAAGGCTGGGCAGGGGCTCACATACACCTATATTTTAAAGGAGATGTGCCCACATCTCCTTAAGGAAAAAGCCCCAGTGGAAAAACCTCTAATAGGAAAAAATCCACCATACATTGGGGAAAAACCTCTAACTAGCACTGCCCAGCCACATACAACATCAAACACATTCAGTCTACAAACAGTCCAACAGCTGCAGCCTTCTCTGTGCCCAGGGGTCATCTGTCATCGGTCTCTGCTCTTGTAAGAAGACACACACAATGCTACCCTTTGGCAACAAACAGAGAATAAACAAATAAAAGTAAAAATTTCTGGTGCATGCCGTGCACGAACGCTTAGACTGAACAACAGTCTCCAGCAACTGCTTTTACCAGTGCTGTCAGCTGCCACTTAAAGCTGCCTCCGCCAATCATATGGAGAAATGGCCCATACATCGGCGGTCATCTTGCATTTTATTTCAAATTGACTTCTAAACTAAAAAAAAAAAAAATTAAAAATTGGTCTGAATTTGAATTTTGTTTTTCAGTGCGTTGTAAGTATGCAACGTTATACAAAAATCAAGACAAAAATTTAATTACTATCGCAGGTAATTATAATATTCAACACTGCCGTTAGCTTCAATAACTACAATAAGCAGCATTTCGTTAATAAACTCATATCCACATGCACCCCAGGCCAGCCCCACCTCATCTGACGAGGGGTGGATGTGCATCAATTAGCACAACATAGACGACCAACCACATTTTTGTAAAGGTGGGTTATGTACAATTGCGGATTGTTACTAAGTGCAGAATGGCATATTGTTACTCTTACAGAAGTGGCGGATATGCATCGGTACTATGCTTACATATAGTACACGTCACGTTCACCATAATACTGATTGTTTAAACTTAACGCACTGACACCGATGGGGGCCGGGGACTGTGATCGCATATTGTACTCCTTCCAGCCAATCAATTTGCCCCCCCCCCCCCCCCCCATAATTCAGGAACCGCAGTATACCCCGCAATCATGACCTCATCCTTTGATCAACCTGTTTGTACTGTCTGAAAGTACTGCACATATAGCCGTATAAAAGTTAGGAGCGCATATTCATATGGGCCTAATAGAGGTAGTCCGTGCTACATGTATATGAAAGGAACGGTGCGGCTTAAATTATTTAATGCTTGAGTATCCTTTTTGCTTATGTGTCTTGTGGCTTCTTGGGGTGCATAAATTTGTTACTGGGACAGGGGTTGAACTCTAACAGGCATTTATTAGAAGGGGTTGGGGGTGGGGCACCATTGAGTCTCAAAGGAGAAGGGGGGGGGGGGAGCACGGCCCGTGGGTGCCCATGACTCCAAGTTCACAAAACACACAGTCACACTCAGAATTCTATATTGCTCACCCAACATACCAAATAACATTTTTCACCCCCAACATGAGCGTACACTCCCAGCTAGCCTCGTCCCCAGGCCGTCAATTAAAGTTTGGGAAAAAAGACGGCCTGGTCTCCATTGCAACTCCGTTAGTGCGCATGCGCTGGCCATTACCAGAAAAAGTGGTAATCGTATATTTCGCTTGTAAACCTTTCCGTAAACTAACTCGTTACCGGTCTGCCTCGTTCAAAGTGCCAGGCTTTTTCAATTAAAAACACATCGCGCACATGCACAAAATACATAGCTACGCGTAGTATGGCAACGACGTCAAAGTCTTGCAGGATTAGTGGCAGTGTTGTGTCTCCTACACATTGTATTGCACATACTACGCGTAGCTATGTATTTTATGCATGTGCGCGATGTGTTTTTAATTGAAAAAGCCTGGCACTTAGAACGAGGCAGACCAGTAACAAGTTAGTTTACGGAAAGGTTTACAAGCGAAATATACGATTACCACTTTTTCTGGTAATGGCCAGCGCATGCGCACTAACGGAGTTGCAATGGAGACCAGGCCGTCTTTTTTCCCAAACTTTAATTGACGGCCTGGGGACGAGGCTAACTCCCAGCATACACAACTATATGACCCCCCATCAGCATACACACTCACCTCATATTCTCCACTAACCACATACCAGTATACACTAGCAACAGTGTATACATTCCCAATGACCCTACACACCAGTATAGATGGGGCGGGAGTGCCCTACACCTACCTTATTTTTGCCCCTCTTGGCAATGAAGGTATAACAAGTTACACAACCCATGCACAGAATTGGCTCGCTTGGTATAAAGTCCTCCTAAAAGTTTCAACTTAACATTTATCTCATTCCCCCCCCCCCCCCCCCCCCTCTGATGTTTTTTCTCGATGATGGATCATGTCACTTGTTATCCCTTAATAACAACATGTACACACCAGGTTACACCACAGGCACACCAGCACAACGTATAGCCGGCCAACCACCTAACCTACACATTGTTAGACCAACATGAGTTTAATTCACACACACACTCACACACCAATAGCTCTACACATCACACACCAGAACAGTGAGCATAACAGTGAACAGCACAGTCAGTCCCACACACTGGGTTTCTTTGGATAAAAACCTTAGAGGGGGAATTTTAAAAATTTGCTGCTAAGGCAACTCTCAGGTTGTATCACTTATTGCCAAGGGGCAACAATACAGCAAATGTCCCACATGCACCCCATACACCAACTCATATGTACACCAAAGGCATGCACTACATGTAACAACAAGATAACATATGCAGTTCCCTTCATACATGTACCCATAATTCTACATGTGGTGTGTTCCCCTATCAGAGGTCATCTGCCCCACATAAAGGGGTAGTGATCAACAGGATAGGTAAGAACACTAACAGTTTCTTTTTATTTATTTTTCCTACCCTGCTCCCTAGATGATCAGTGTGATACAGCCAGCATGACAAAAAAGCTGCAGCAACAACTCAAATAGAAGGGACATTGCAGGCTTTGTGTGGTCATCAAGTAGCTGCAAGGCTCTGCGGACTTCATGTGATGCATGCATGTAGATTTGTGGTGTGCTTGGCATTTGTATTTGGTGATGTAAGATCTGTATGTGTGAATGTGGATAGTTGCAGAAGGTGCTGGTATGGAACTTTGGACAATGATGGACTTGCTTAAAGCAGACAGGAGGCTTGGTCTTTTAGATAAGAACTATGTATATAGGTAGTTATGGGTGATTATGTAAACTTTTCCTTCCCACTTTATAAAAACTTTACCTGTTGAGTATATAACAATACAGATGCCTGTGCATGTAATAATATAACATCCAGCCGTACAGGGGCGGATACAGGGCCTGAAGCGTACAGTTCCCCCCCCCCCCCCCCCCCCCCTTTTGCGTATTGCGGGTCTGACCTGTAAACCCCCCTTTTGAAAATCCCCTGCCGTATGATGCATTATGTTATTATAAGGTCATCTATTAACCAAATTCGAACCCCCCTCTTCCTGAAGGCCATGTACCCCATTGAAGCTTTGTTAGAAATAGCCATTCGTCCATGAAACAAATAGAAGTGTTCATGGCAAACTCCTTTGTGTAATCGCCACCCAGGGCCCGTGGAGAGTATTATAAAGGGGGGGGCAGATTTCAGTACTCCTCCATGTTAGCAATTAAGTTGTAACACAGATGGTTTTCCTTCGCAGTTATTCATAGTTATAACGTGCGTATAAATACACAGTAAAATGCACAATAATACTTCATATCGATCTATTCAGGGTGATTGGAAAGTCGCGCAAAATGGTATAACTCCAGAATTGAACATTTAAATAAACTGAGCAGTAACTTTTTAATTTGATTCATGCTTGAACAAAGCCAAGTTTTCAATTAAGCTACGAGCGGTCGGAAAAGATCTTTCACTAACTGCCTTAGTAGCTGGATTGACCAAGATCAGTTTAAGTATAGTAAAGTCTGTAACAATCTCCGTAAGATGGCACTTTTTCACATTGCAAGTATGGCTATCCTCGGGTGCAGGTATGTCGTCTGGTAAAGTATTGCCATCCAATACACGGTCATCATCTTCATTTGGCACATCTGCAGTACCACGTGCTTCATTACTTGAATTAAAAGATACTGCCGATATCTTTAAGCATGCTTGGATTACTAGGAACGTAGCTATGCCATATACACTGCTTTTTAAGGAGATTCGCCCATTGCGTATGTAGCGGACCGACCTGGCAATTAGAGCTCGAATCCAATCGGTTCGCAGGCTATCGTACACAAGCAAATATATTTTGGAGTTTCCTAGCCCTTCGTCAAGCAAACAATCAATCACTATAACTTGAGGTGGATACACTGCACAATAACAACAAAAGGCTGGTTGCCTGCATGCTTGTATGTGCATAATTATACTGCATCGATAATTTATACATTTTTAAAAATAAAAATAATCGGCCACATGTGGTCATGCATGCTAAGTCAGTATATTACTTTGGTCATTTAACTACAACATCAAAAAACAGCTAGGTCTGGGCATGGCTGACTGACGATAAGTGGCATGTGATGATTGTGTTACGCATCTTGTATGTGGGGTGTATCTCACTAACCATTCAACGGAAGTGCAATTTGAAGACCCTTAAGCTCTGATGATAAATAAGTACACTGACTGCTCTCTTATAATCCGTTAGCACCTAAGGAAAATATCATTTGGTTGGGAAACTATTGATGACTGAATAACGAAATGAGATAAAATGAATGGACATTGGAAACCTTGCATAATTAATGTGGAAGTGCGGATATAAGTACCTAAGATGCAAAAAAACTACTCATAAAATGCCAAATAGTCCCACATTGCAAATCCGAGAGCACCTAGTCAATATTTGGTTTTGTTCTGCAGTAAGTTGCAGTAATGCGTCAATACGTTTTCTATGGACATCGAAATACGCAATGACCGAGTACCGCGTAATCCTTTGACCGCTCGATACCTATGTAAGTTACGAAGCACAACCCCGCCAATGTACCATCCCGCTTGTAACCATGCATACCGGCCATATTATGGCGGGAGCTTATTTCCCGTCTAATTCAATGCTTTCAAATGTATAAGTAAGTGACAGGGTAATAGCTTTCTGGTTGTTGTGCACTAAATAGAATACCACACCACAATACTGAGACAACACGTAAATGTAAAATAGTTTGTCTGATCAGGTAAGTATGTTAGGCCTACTTACACATACAAACTGATAATGTGTGAATTTAATGAGGCAGTAATATCTATATACTATCTGCGATCCGCGCTGAACAATATATTCGTGACAACTTATATACTCAAGAGGGAAAAAAACCGATCGTAATTTAACTTGCCATTCAAAAGTTGCTTAGTTTTGTCAAGATGAGCTGGATGTTTGCCCTTCTAAGAGACCACGCACACGTGGGCGTTTATTTGTTTCCTTGAATAACGCCCACGGGTGGTATTTGATTAACGCCCACGGGTTGATCTGCAGTGGCGCATATTTATAGTTACATAATAGATTATAGTCTATGGCTATCTAATCTAGATCTACATGTACCTACTTATTAATAATCGTTATTGAACGGTCGACAAAACATGGAGCAGTATATGGTCTGGCAAGCGAGACTGAAGCGAGTAATATACGCAAATAATGCTAGGTTTTGTGACTTCAAAAGTGCTGAAGTTGCAGGGCTGGAGGCGAAATTATCACTCTATAAGTTATATGTGTAATCCAAAGCGGTGTATTGATATACTTATTGGCAGATCAACTATCTTTGTGGCATAGAGGGTGGCTGGGAAGGGGGGGAGGGGGGGGGGGGGGGGGGGGGGGGGGGGGGGGGGGGGGGGGCAGCTTGTGCTAGACGCTTAAATTTGCCCCCACCCCTTCCCATAAAATAGCCTACCTTCACAATAATGTAGTAATCTTGTACACATTGAAAAGAAAAGACAAACTGTTGCAATTAATTGATTATCTAAGCTCATTGCAAGAATACAAAGAAATGAAGATTATAATAATTGATCTTGGCCCTTACCTAATAAGAAACCTGCATGCAAAACAAATCAATCCCACCACCCAGCTCAAATGCATGCATTCCAATGTTATTATAAGTGTATCAAACTGTCATGCACATACCAACACAAAGCCACTCATGCCACTAATCTCAAAAGTAGGAATAATAATGCATGGTATAATGAAAAATCTAGAAACACCTTACAAAGAAACACAGTTATGCTAACATATATTGACATTAACTTTTTGTTATACATATATATACATTTTGTACTAGCATTCATTACATTGTAAATTGATGACCAAATAGTGAAATTGTGTTTTATGGTTTGAGCTAATATAATTTCTACTTGGGTGTTTAAAAGTACAACTATGCAGCTACAATTACATTTTTTTAAATTCTAGAAATGTATACTTAACCTTAACTTCCATTTACTTTGCTCTTTAGGTCATTCAAACTTGATTAGTTGTTTCTCAGGCAAACGTATAATAAAATTCAGTCAGTATGTAGGTAGAAAGATAAATAATAATTAACCCATACACACTGCTCGGTGCAATTCGTTGCCTCTTGACAACGTTGTTTTTGCGTTTTGTCATCTGATTCAGTGACACATGAAGCATAGGAGACGTACAACAGCCTACTGCCTTTCAGCTCCGCTATGCCTTCAGTTACAAATAAAAACTTCTGTCATACCTTAGCATTCTGTTTTAATATTCCGAGTGCAATTGGCGGCTACTGCTGAGCTTGTGATGACGTTTTTGACGTAGTGACAGATATAAGTCTCAAGCAAAGTGATTGTAGCATCTGAAGGAACTGTGTGCGCTTAATGGACGGACGTATCGTCTGATGGGATTGCGACCGTTCGCTACTACATTCACTTCCATGCAACCTCTCCATCAGGGCGCCAACATTTGATGATGCTTCTCTTGACAAATACACCACCGGACTCTATATAAACTGCTACATTCAAATCAGCTAATTTGCCGTATTTTTTTTTTGGCAAAGTATATATATCTTTTGGGCCGAGAAACAACTAATTGAGTTTGAATGGCCTTAGTGGAGAAGTGGTTAGTTGAGCCATTTGCAAAGGGGTTAGTTGAGCCTTACACTTTAACTGCAATCTTAAATAATGGCATTAAAACAATGTTTTATTACTCATCTAACAGAAATAGTGAGCTGGGCTTATTTGGCATGCAGCAGTCTCAGAGGCATTCTGTTTTTATAACATGGAGTTGTGAATCATGTTTAAAACACTTGCCAAGGACTCTCGTTGGTGAGGTGTCATGAATTACAATGTAATGTATGAATTTGCTTCGATCATAATTTGACAATACCTAGCAATTGGACAAGAGATGGGAAGGCCTAGGTCTACCCATGCTAGCATACGCACCAAAATTTGGCTTAAGACAGCATATGGCTCCAACTGACCCACTTGGTTGGGTTAGTTGTGCAATTTGACACCTGTTAAAGTGAAGCATGTAGCAGAAATACTCATGTGATGATAGGAGACAGATCTTTGTAGCATGATTGTATTTTTTGCTAACTATATAAACGGCATGTGAAATTAAATTAATAACATTATTAAAGATCTGATCGTTTAGCTTGTTGTTGTCTTTAGATGATAAATTTATAACCCCCATAAAGCTTATTTTGCTGGACACTTTAAAATGCAGTTATATTCTTATAAGGCTGTCTCCTAATACCAATAAAGTTAGATTTTGTCTGCATACATGTATGTAAATTGCAATTGTTAATGTTGCATGCACAGATAATGATGTAGGAGGAGCAGGTGAGGCACCACTGCTACCTGCAGTTGACCATTCATTCTGTTTCATGAGGGTAAGGTTGACAAAATAAACTCAGAGTTTGGGTAAAAAAAATTCAGTACCCTACTGCTGATCAGAAGTTTGAACCACTTCATTAAGCAGGTTTATAACCTTGATGTGATATGTACATCTGCTGCCATGTCTGTGGTTTTCTTGTGCCTGGGGAAAGTGATACCTTGTTGGTCCTTGTAGCAGAACTCAGCAGTGCAATCTGTGGGCTGATATATCTTGTGATTATGTCAGTCATCCAAAAGAACAATTTAGTTGCTTGTATACCTGAATATTTGTACTGTTGCAATTGTATGATGCTAATTATTTAAAATTAGTTAACATAGCTTCAATGGTTTTCCACTGAATTTCAGTTAGTGTACAATATGTATGGTAGTAAATGAAATATTGGAAGGACATCTATTGCACAGACAAGTGTAGTGAACGGTCGCCATTTGCACAATGCGCGCTTGCGCAGTGAGCCAAGATTTGTCTAGAACTGCCAATATTTCAGTATAGAAAGATTGATATTATTTTTGTATGGTGTCTTTGATTCTGCTGTGATTTAATACTATTGGCTACTATTACACAAGCATACAGAATATGCTAAATGTTTCCATGGTGAGAATTGGGAGGTTAATAGAATATGGTCTACAACATTACAGTTTGATTGTGCATGAGTTGAAAGATGGACAGTATTGCAACAAAGACCCAATATGAAGAGGCATGGCACAATAATCTTAGGATATTTTGTATTGGTCTTTCTCAAATGTCTGCATGATGATTGCCACACCCATTCCATACAGGCAGATTCATGTATAGCTAACACATCCATCATCTTCTTCAGACACAAAGGGTATATTTTTCGCTAAACCTAACCCTAATAACTAGACAGGATTAAAATTAAGTACCTCCAATCCTGGTGTATGGCTGGAATCTGTGCAACATGTGATGCTGTGTGAGTTGACTATTAATAATCAGAGAGGAACTTTGTGTTTGGATTAGTATTTGGCAGCATGCGTGTAACCTCTGATTATACCCATTGTCTGTATGGGGTACAGTCTGCTAGTTAGATACTTTCATATATGATGGATTCTCTGCCCAAATGTTGAGGGGAGGAGAGCCGTGAACTGGGTGGAGATCAATATTAAAAATATAGGCTCAAACTGACTTCCATGGATGCTTTCATGCATTGCACAATAACACACCACAGAAGGTGGGAACATTCCATATTTAGGTTTCTAATCCATGACCTGTTGTATGAGTCGCCCTCTATTACAGCCACATGCCCTAGGAGCATGCAAATCAGGGTATGCCTGGTTTTACAGCAGCTCGATAGGCGTTCTAAAAGCAATAACCTTGCTACTCAAATCATGGACTGTCTATTCTTGCCCTCCACCCAGTAGTGGACACCTGAACCACATAAACATGCATATTCCTAGTTGGGCATAACACCTCTCCGAAATTACAAAGCAGAGACAACTCACACAAAATAATATGCTTTCAGCTTTGGCAATCAAATGAACAACACCTCCCATAGGACATTTTGAACACATGCTCCAATAGGCTCTACATGTTATGGCTCCCATTAAAATGCTTACAGAGCTTTATATACTAATATACACATGCCTAGAGGTACCAACACACATGCACACACACACATGCATGCACACACACACATACACACACACACACACACACACACACACACACACACACGCACCCCTAAATAAAAGACCTTTAATCTTTACACACATTGGCCTACACCACTTGAATGTGCACACACAAAAACACGTAGAGCTCTACAGCTACGCTAAACTATATGCTCACACCTCCTCCATACCATTCTTCATCGAAACGAGGCGCTTATATAAGTTTAGGGTGTTCCGCTTAAGAAAGCTTCTCTGCCGCCCCACTGGTTTCATAGATGCAAAATCCCATTCCTGTGCAACGAAGAAGACTGTAATTACTCCAGTCCAAGTCTCGGTATACCTATTCTGGTAACAGCCTAACCTCGTACCACCTCGTTCCCATCGAATGATCCAGATCGGTGATCGATCGACGATGGTCGATCGATGAATGGTCGATCGATCGATCATCAATCGATGTCCATCGATTTAATCCCATCAAAAAGAATTTTGTGTCGAATCCGCATGATCGAATGGGATAAAGCATCGAATGCAAATGATCGGTTAGAAAATTACGTCGATCTAAAAAACTTGATCGAATTACAGATGTGATCAATTTTGACCCAAACGGCGTTCCATAGTTTTTCTGCAGAAGGAGTTTTTTCAGTGTGTTATGTATTTGATTTGGCCAGTTGCTGTGTCTGTCTGTGCGCTGTGTGTGTGCTGTTGTAGCGGCGTGCACAATTGATGGTAACCAATATTAGTCAATGGTCATCTTGCATGGTATGGGCGGGAGCCTTGCAAACCTTTACAATCCCTGCGGATTATGCCTGTTTAGCATAGTTATGCGTGATCTTGTGTGCACATTGTATCTACAGTACTTTACAATGATAAAATGTATTATACAATTAAGGCTAAGGTTTCTAAAATGTGCGTGCATCTCAATTGGAGCTCGGCGTATAGACGTTGGCATGTGTTTATCGATGGAGCGGGTGGTCACTGTATAGGAGACCATCTATCCGTGATTATGATTTTATCTAGAGATCGTCTCTCTTCATACTTGATGCTGCTGCATTTATTGATAACCTACAATGCTAGCTAACACAAGGTCAATATTATGTGTGAACTGTGGCTTAATTGTTTTTACGTACTTCAGCGGCTTCTGTATACATGTTTGTTGTCAATTTGGTGTTTAATGGTGGAGGGCAAGAGTATAAGTGCATGATTGATGTTGTGAAGCTATATTGGTGCAATATCTCAGATTAATGCTGTCTGGATGCTCCCTCATGCTTGGTATACTACATGCGCTCTAATCGTGATACCCATTGCGCTTGGCATAATTTATAGTTTGCCCAAAAGGGGGGTAGGCGACAGCTGGCCAGTCGGGTGTGCGTAAGGGTGCTGACCCCCTACCCTGAGCCTGACTGGAACCAAGGGAAACGCTGGTCCCCATTAGGTCAGCCCCACCCCTTGACGCTGGTCAAGGTAAGGTGGTTAGGTCAGGGTAGAAGCCCGAAGGGTGCCGCCTACCATCGATGTGCAAGTAGGAACACAGCAAAACATGTGTACAAGTACAGTCAATGCACAGGTGGAGTGGTGGGTGGGTAAACAATGCAGCTGGCAGACTTGGCTTTGGTCTGAGTGATTGCTGCCCACCTTACCATCCTTTATATACATGTGTGTGACCTGGAACCATATCAGGTGTCAATATCTTTGGGATAATGTGTTAGATTGGATGAGGGGATTTATTGAATGTAAGTGAGACTTATCCCAGACTTTAAGGGCTTTAGGTTTGAATGGAGGCGAGGCTTTCCCTAGGCTCAGGGTTGAATGGAAGTAAGGCTTTCCCAGGGGGTACAACCCTGGGGATTTTAGCATATTGCTCGCATACCCCCAAAACATTAAACAAAGTTTAGTACCTAAACCAACACTTAATGCTGTCTGGATGCTCCCTCATGCTTGGTATACTACATGCGCTCTAATCGTGATACCCATTGCGCTTGGCATAATTTATAGTTTGCCCAAAAGGGGGGTAGGCGACAGCTGGCCAGTCGGGTGTGCGTAAGGGTGCTGACCCCCTACCCTGAGCCTGACTGGAACCAAGGGAAACGCTGGTCCCCATTAGGTCAGCCCCACCCCTTGACGCTGGTCAAGGTAAGGTGGTTAGGTCAGGGTAGAAGCCCGAAGGGTGCCGCCCAAGTGAAACCCCCAAATGGATTGACTAAGGGTGATTTGGTTCCAGGTGAAGTGTGAGTACACATGAAGTGTGTGAATGTGTGTGCAGTGGAGTCATGGTGCTGATGCTAGAGTTGCTGTGTCTGAAGGGTTTGTCAGTGGATGCTGGGTGTAGGTGGTGTAGGCAGTGCTGCTCCATCCTCCCAGCCGCTGGATGGTGGATGGTGGAAGCCCTGCTTGTGCTGCTGCAGTTGCTGCCCCAATCCGGAGACTGTGGGTATTGTATTTGGAGGTGTCGTACCCACCCCTGAGCAGTAGATCTTTCAAGATGGCTCTCATAGCTCTGGAGGTGAGTGGGTGGCCAGTGTGGAAGTGAAATAGGGCTGCTTTTGGTGGTGCTGTGCAGTTTTCGAAGTATGCTCGCAGTGCCATGACTGGGCATGATGCACGATGAGTGTAACCCATGGATATTATGGTGCCTCTCCCGGTTTGGTCCGTTTTCGACTTCTTGATGAGGAAGTGAAGGCCCTCCTTGACCCAGGTGACATCGCTTCTGGTGGGGTGGAGTCTGGGGTCGAATCTGCCTCTGGTAGTCAGGGTGTACTCACTAACCCTCAGGAACCCAAAAACACACCGATAGTGAGAGCTTGTTTCAGCATCAGCTTGTCATGATTGCTCAGTGGATCGCTGTTCAGTAACCTCAGCAGTTGCTCCAGCATCCCTATGGTGAGAGGCAGTCTCTTGGGTCTGAGGTGGGCTGGGCCCTGGGAGCGTTGCATGCCTCTGATGGCCAGGTTCAGTGTTGGGTTGTTCTGGGCTGGACTGCTGAACCCACGAGTAAGATGGAGATGGGTGACGGCTGCCAGGTACACCTGGATGGTGTTAGCCTGAAGTACTTGGCTGAGATAGGCAGCAAAGAGATTGATGGTGTGCTTGGACCCTGGAAGAGGGTTCAGATTGAACTGGGTGCAGAAGGCGTAGTACTTCCTGATCCCTGCCCCGTAGGTGGTTGATGTTGAGGGGACCACGGCTCTGTGCAGGAGGTGTCTGAGACGGCCTTCTAGAGCTCTGCCAGCTCCTGAGGTGCGGGAGTGGGAAGCTGGTTGGCCTGGGGGGCAAGGGAAAAAAAAAGCGTCACGTTTGATTGCGGGGAAGTGCATCTGCAATGCAGTTTAGTCTGCCTGGGAGGTGCACCAGGGAAACTGTAAAGTTGTTTCTGGCTGCAATAAAGAACAGGGTTCTTAGGAGATCCATTACACCAGGGTGCCTTGAGGACTGGTTGGTCCATGCCTGGACTATGGGCAGGTTGTCGCAATGAAACCTGATGTGGTGTCCAGCCAGGAGGTGGCCCCAAGTGAGAGCTGCTGCCACTATGGCGAATAGTTCCTGCCACTGTATGGAGCGCTTGGGTAGCTGCTGGTGTGGCTGCCAGTCGCCTCTGAACCAGGCACCGTCCAGGTAAGCGCCAAATCCGAAGGAGCCGGAGGCATCAGTGTACAGCTGGAAGGAATCTGCATCCTTCCACTCGGGTGCTATGAACATCGAGATGCCATTCCAAGATGGTAGGAAGCTGTTCCACCATCGTAGGTCAGCTCTGGCTTCGGGGTTGAGGTGGGTGTGGTGGTGTAGCTTCCTCACTGTTGCTGAGAGCTGGATGAGACGACGCAGGAACAGGCGGCCTGCTGGGACTACCTTGGCTGCAAAGGATAGTTTCCCGATGAGAGATAGGAGCTCCCTCTTGGTAGCTCTGCGTTTGCCAAGCCATGATTTGATCAGGGATGAGATGTCCTGCAGCTTCTTTGGTGGCAATCTAAGCTGCTGCAGTGAGGAGTCCAGGACACTGCCGAGGAAGGTGATGCAGGTCGCTGGACCTTCACACTTTTCGGTGGCCACTGGGATCCCCATCACCTCACATACCTGGAGCATGATTGACATGGACTCCTGGCAGGTAGGTTGGTCTGGGGGGTCGACTAGGAGAAAATCGTCAAGGTACTGGAGTAGGATTGCCCCGTGATTGTTCTCTAGGACCCAGTGAAGTGCGCTTGCAAAGTTGTCGAAGATGCTTGGGGCAGAGCGGAGACCAAAGGGGAGGCGGGTGTCAATGTAGTACTGCCCTCGCCAGTACATACCAAGGAGTTCCCACTCAGATGCCTGGATTGGAACCATTCTGAAGGCGGATTTCAGATCGACCTTTGCCATCCTGGCTCCTTTGCTGAATCTGCTAAGGAGGGCCACTGCATCATCAATGGTGGAGTAGTGGATGGAGAATTCTTCCTTGGCAATGAAGTCGTTGATGCTACGACCCTCTGGTGCTGACAAGTGAAGGATAACTCTCCATTTCCCGTTCTTTTTCGGAACTGCTCCCAGGCCGGATGTGCGGAGGTGCTCTAGGGGCCATTGTGAGAAGGGGCCGAGGATGCGTCCCAGCTCCACCTCTTTTTGTAGCTCAGCGTCCACGATTTCGGGGTGCTGTAGTGCAGAGGTCAGGTTGCGTGCAGTGAAGGGGAAGTGAGGACCCTTGTAGCCGGTGGAAACACCGTTGTCAATGCCATTGAGCAGCCAGGAGACCCAGGCCTTGTCAGGATGTCCCTTTAGTTCTCGCTCAAAGGCTGAGCGTCGTAGAGGAGTGTGAGCCCGCTGGAGCTCACTTAACCCCTGGAGTGCTGGTGCGGGGGCAGGACTTGGCAGAGTGCTCTCCACCGCAGCCAGTGGCCCAGCACCTGATGCTGTATGTGTGGCGTGCTCACCATGGTGAAGACTGCCAGTAGTGGCTGCTGGGTGCTGTGCTGGTATCCCTGATGCCCCGATCCGTGGGTATGAAGACTGCTGTCTTGTCCGAAGTGCCGGGTTTGTGACGCACCATACCAGCAAGTCCTCCTTCAGTACATCCCAGCGGAGGGCCTGTTGATCATTTCTGGCTGCAGCTTGCCTGCACAGCTTGTCATACCTCAGGGAAGCAGCTCAAGTGCGGTGTTGGGGGCGATCTGGACCCGGATGGCAATGAATATATTCCAGGCCTCGAACCAGCTGCCAAGGTCGCATACTTGGCGTCTGTCCTTCCCTTTGCGCTTTCCCACAGGGAGCGAGAAAGGGTCGTCTATGGGGGAAAGGAGTTTATCAAAATGGGCGTACTTACCCTTCTTGATCCTCTTCGCTTCGCGCCTCGAAGGAGTAGGGACCATGGTGGTGAAGGGAGCGTTCAGGGAGCTGCGGTCCCGCGACTTCGAGTGATGGTGCCTCTTGTGCCGCTTGGACTTCGACTTCCGCTTCTTCCTCCGTGCGTCAGAGTCGCTGGACTCGGACGACGAACTTCCGGAGCTGCTGGAGCTGTCCAAGCTGCTGGAAGTGGAGCTGCTAGCGGATGACATAGATCGTCTACGGCGTCGTTTCCTGGCGGGGGATTTGCTCTTTGAAGGGTGCTGGCGAGCCCCTTTTGAGGTGGCTGGCTCGGTGCTTATTGCACTGTCGTCGGGAGAGTGCGCTTTCCCGTGGGCGGTGACGCTGTGCATTCGGCTTATCCGCGCTGCACCCGCTGGGGAGCAGTGGAGGGTTCGCCGAGCTCGAGAGACTGCTGGTCGTTGAGGTCTCTGATGCTTTCGCCGAGTGCCGTGTGGAGGAGCAACGTCCTCGCATGCTGTCTGGTCGCCGAGGCTGTCCTCCGACGTTTCGCTGGAACCGTCGGGTGTGGGCGTGCCGATGGCCAGGTTCGATGCGGCAAGCGAGTAGCGACTGGTGGTCTCGTCCTGATCCGCATCGTCCGTACCGTCCGTGGAGTCGGAGACGGTCGATTCGGAACCTCCTGACCTCGCGGGGAGACCAGACGATCCTTGTACGTAGCTTGCCTCGTGCTGGAGAAGTCGCTCCACGAGGTCCGCTTTGTTGCCGGTGGTGGCGAGGTGAGCCTGCATCAGTTTGAGGCGGAGTGCCTCGCATGTGAGGCGCATTAGGCTTTGTCGTGACGAAACAATGCAGCTGGCAGACTTGGCTTTGGTCTGAGTGATTGCTGCCCACCTTACCATCCTTTATATACATGTGTGTGACCTGGAACCATATCAGGTGTCAATATCTTTGGGATAATGTGTTAGATTGGATGAGGGGATTTATTGAATGTAAGTGAGACTTATCCCAGACTTTAAGGGCTTTAGGTTTGAATGGAGGCGAGGCTTTCCCTAGGCTCAGGGTTGAATGGAAGTAAGGCTTTCCCAGGGGGTACAACCCTGGGGATTTTAGCATATTGCTCGCATACCCCCAAAACATTAAACAAAGTTTAGTACCTAAACCAACACATCGAAGCATGATTTTTTTTTCGTTTTTTTTGCATAATGAAATGCGAGGAAGTAATTGGTATTGTTTTAGGATGATGCACAGAATTAAATTCTAAGTGTTACACTATGCGAGTAATAATTTTTTGTGTAGCGTAGTAATTGTTACATTCTTTAATAACAATGATGAACGTGCTTATGTATAAGGATTGTATCCATGTATAGCTTGTTCGCATTGAATCTTAAAAATTATAATAGTCCATGTGAGGTAATGCATCCATTATGACAATGTATAATAGCTTATGGGTTTTGCAAGGCATGCACGAAACGTTTTATAAAATTATTGATGCAAGATTCATGTGCAGCAAAAGAGGATACAAAAAATAACAAAAAATATACATTCATTATACATCACAGACCACAATTTTTTATGCAAACCTATGAGGCTGAAACAATGTGCTAAAACAATGCTTACTCTGTAATATTATAAAAAATAATGGCCATATGTAGAAGTTTTTTGTTGGTGTAAGAGAGTATAAAAAAAAACGGAAGGCAACCTTAAAGTACTACCTGTTCATGTAGTGCAATGTCACATCACAGGTATCATATCTCTCCCATGATAGAACATTCTTGGAACTAACACCAGCAGCTTCCAATGAGGCATGCAGCTTTGTTCTTGACATGGTCACATGCACTGCTGCTCCCGGGAATGTGCTTTGCATGTACTTATTTAATTTTGCGTCTGCCAGATGTTAGCTGTTCTGGCCAATATTTTTTTAGTGGACATGGATAAGAGGACCATCCAGCCAGGATGGTGTTGGAGAAATGTGGGCTGGGTGCATGGATGTGTAAGTTTGTGTGTGCCATGTGACATGGATATGATGCTGAGGGGGTGCTGTATATACGCCGAGCTCCAATTGAGATGCACGCACATTTTAGAAACCTTAGCCTTAATTGTATAATACATTTTATCATTGTAAAGTACTGTAGATACAATATGCACACAAGATCACGCATAACTATGCTAAACAGGCATAATCCGCAGGGATTGTAAAGGTTTGCAAAGCTCCCGCCCATACCATGCAAGATGACCATTGACTAACTTTGGTTACCATCAATTGTGCATGCCGCTACAACAGCACACACACAGCGCACAGACAGACACAGCAACTGGCCAAATCAAATACATAACACACTGAAAAAACTCCTTCTGCAGAAAAACCATAGGAAAAAACATCTTGCAGGGGTGAAAAACAACCAATAACAAGCCACTTCAAAACAGATGCACAGCAATAGCAGTCTAGGGAGCATCCAATTCATGTAATTCAAACAACAAGAAATGGTAATAGCATTTTAATGTAAAGTAGGTCTGGGTACGAGACTAACAGGGCCATGCAGAATTACATCGACGGTCCAATCGCATATTCGCATCGATCGATGGTCCAATCGCATCGATCGATGGTTCAGTCGCATCGATCGATGGTTTAGTAGCATCGATCGATGGTTCAAAAGCATCGATTGATAAGTGTTGACCATCGATTTCGAGTGAACAGTACGATTGTCAAAAGTGGTCGATGCGATTGAAATTTATGTCCCTACGAATGAAGGAAACGGTCGATGCGATTGAAAAACGAGAGACCGCGATTGTCAAAAACAGTTGATGATGTAGTTGCAACCATACGAATGACATTGCGGAACCATGCGAATAAATTTGATGAATTTTGGCGCATTTGGCGCTCCATACCGATCGATGGTTTTATAGCATCCAATCGCATCGATCGATGGTTTAATAGCATCGATTATGGAGCGCCAAATGTATGGAGCGCCAAATGCCCCAAAATTCATCAAATTTATTCGCATGGTTCCGCAATGTCATTCGTACATGGTTGCAACTACATCATCCACTGTTTTTGACAATCGCGGTCTCTCGTTTTTCAATCGCATCAACCGTTTCCTTCATTCGTAGGGACATAAATTTCAATCGCATCGACCACTTTTGACAATCTTACTGTTCACTCGACATCGATGGTCAACACTTATCAATCGATGCTTTTGAACCATCGATCGATGCGACTGAACCATCATACGGAATAGCTTATAAGGGCACTGCTATCTAGATCAATCTACCCACAGTGTACACGTTCAACGTTCAACGTTCACAGTGTACACGTTCAACACAAGCTTGCATACCAGACAGTTCAAAATAAAATAACAGTACCTATGTGTGTGTGTGTGTGTGTGTGTGTGTGTGTGTGTGTGTGTGTGTGTGTGTGTGTGTGTGTGTGTGTGTGTGTGTGTGTGTGTGTGTGTGTGTGTGTGTGTGTGTGTGTGTGTGTGTGTGTGTGTGTGTGTGTGTGTGTGTGTGTGTGTGTGTGTGTGTGTGTATGTATGTATGTATGTATACTGGATTTGGCATATAACAGCTAACCAGGCACTGCTTATCTCAATCAATCTACCCACAGTTTACCAGGTCAACCTCCTTGTCTGGGCATCAAAAGAGTTGGGAGGGGGGAGGGGGGGTTACCTGTGGGTGTGTGTGTGTGTGTGTGTGTGTGTGTGTGTGTGTGTGTGTGTGTGTGTGTGTGTGTGTGTGTATGTGTGTGTGAAGAGGGGAGGAGGATGAACAGAGCATCACACATAAATATATGCCATCCATCCTATACAGCAATAGAATAGACTATAGTTAACCATATACAAATATTGAGTTAGAATTAAATCTACATGGTCTGCATGTAGGCCTGCATGTAAATCGCTCTTCACTTTCACGGAAAGTGGCATATATGTATACATGGACTGTAAAATTAGCCCCCAAAAAATTTTGTATCAGGGCATGCCTATTAAATGATGAATAGAAACCTATTAGATTGGATATGAATTTAGTCACAATAACTTCAGGCCTATTTATCCCCCCACACACACACACACACGCACACATACACACACAACACATACACACAGATACACACACACATGCACGCACCTTATAGTGTTCTGGTTTTTAAAGAACAATTACTATTGAATTCGTGGCATTCACCTGCCAGCAGCAAAGGGCTCCTGAGGAGTTAAATTTATTTATCACCTTAAACTGTATTCTCTCACTTTCGTGGATGCATTTTCTCTCCATTCAGATGTTATCTACACATACGGGACGGCTTTATATCCCATGAGTTCAATTTGAAATCAAAATTTTATACACAAGCACATACATATTACGTACTCAGACATACTGATGAAAATAGATCGTCGATACATACACATATACATACATAAATACATAGATTCATACACGCGCGCGCGCACACACACACACACACATTCATACATACACACACACACACACACACACACACACACACACGTGTTACAATCACACGAACGCGCGCGCTCACGGGCGTTGTGCGAATGGCTATGAATCCTTCCTCTTTTTCCCTCTACATGCATAGTTTGAGTCGTGTGCGTGTATGTATGTGTGAGCGCGCGCGCACACACACACGCACACGCACTCACACACATAGGCCTACATGTAGACACACGCAATCACACATACAAACACACGCACGAACTCCAGATCTCGCGCGCACACAAGAAGTGGATGAATACACGTATACTCTCACATGGTACTAATGTTGTAGTTCTTGGATTATGGAACAGCCAGGCCCCATGACATCATTTGCACTAGACAAATAACCTATTCAATAAGCCAACGTCCAGTTAATAAATTAATTTGCATTTTTTCATGTATCTGTATCCAGGGAAGCTACATTAAAAACACTTAATAAGATGGCGCTAATTGTATCCTAGTCCTTGTGACCCAAAACAATTTAAAAATCAAATGGCCGAAATCTATACTAGGTAAATTTTTTTAAATTTCTCTAAAAATAATAAAACTGTATGATCTTTTATTCTGGGGGCCCACAAAATCTGAATCTAAACTGGTGTAAGAATTATGAGCTGCAGAATACATTAATTAGGTGCGAAAAAGTTGATTTTCCATACATCTCTATGGAAAGTGCTGTTTTCACAAAAACTACAACAATTTTCAATACAAAGCATTGTTTTTTGTTCAGCTAAATCAAGATCGTACGTATCTGAAACAATATTGATAGCCATAAAAGTTGTACCCTATTACGTTATTAAATAGCAATCAAGTTTATAAAACGCCGTTCATTTTCTATGGTAGTTATCCGGAAGTATACGCGAATGTACAAACCGCAACAATTGTCAATTCCCTTTGACCGCGCATTTCTGGATATGTGATGTTACATTGCACTACATGAACAGGTAGTACTTTAAGGTTGCCCTTTCCTTTGTTTATATATATGGGGCAGTGCAAGAGAAAACTGGGCTTATGTGATTTTTAACATTTCTTCAATTCATTTTGCAGTATCGTTGCGACGTTAAAAGCTCTGTCCTTCAAACTTACTACATATATTACCGGACCATTTTACTACTGCATTTTGCTGTCGAATGTTTTTTATTTACTCTCTGGGGGGTCCTCATGATTAAACAACCAGAACAGTTAGATTTCAATGGATCTCGATGAAAGAATGCCTTTTCGCGTTCATATTTGCAGCACATTTACAAAAGTGCACCCGCTATTTTTTCCGCCTTTTCGTTTGAGATGTGAGGAGCGGTTACAAAACTGCGGCGTTTGAAAGTTGTCGTTCATTTATTATCCGATTGCTCCGCCATTGTGCCGTCATTGCTATTTTAACCCCGTGACTACGAGACACTGCCCATCAAGTGCCCCACCCTCCCTCGAATCGATAGCCCAGGCCATCCGGAGGTGGACCTGGCATTTTGCAAGTTGCTTGTCACGTGAGTATCACTTGGTTCACCCTGCGTCTCCCACAGGAAAAAGTTTCAAAATCCCAGCCTTGGGTTTTTAAAAGCCATCCTGGAATTGAGCGTCTAGCATGGGAATAACGCAAAAACCATCCTGAAATTTGGCGTCCAGGGTGGGTAAAGCCTAAAAACCATACTGGGTTTGCCGAACATCAACCATGTTGAAGGAATGAATAAAAATGAGCTCAACACGGTTTTTGTTCGACAAACCCAGCATGGTTTTTAAGCTATACCCACCCTGGACGCCAAATCCCAGGATGGTTTTTGCATGCTAGACGCTCAATTCCAGGATGACTTTTTGTTAAAAAAAACCCAAGGCTGCATGGGATTTTGAAACTTTTCTCTGTGTCCATCAGTTGCGTAAACGAGTTGCGAGTTTACGGTGGTGCGTGGCGACATGAAAACGTCGAATTGATCGAGCCTACGTGATCCAAAGGCTAAGATAACGTGCATAAGCTCAAACCCTTTTGCAATCACGTATTGTAGTTGAGCTTGTATGGTTGTTCATTTCTACGAGCGTGATTCGTTTTTTTTTTTTTTTTCTCGGACACAGGCCACACGTGCTGTCGCTCGTGTATTTGTGACTGAGATATAATCGCTACAACGTCATCCTACTTAAACTCGCGATCGACCGGTGCAACGTTTGTGTTTACTGCAACTGCAGGGGCGGATACAGGACTTTCCAAAAGGGGGGGTTGAGACCCACGATATGAAAAGCAGGGTGTGGTATGTGTGTGTGTGTGTGTGTGTGTGTGTGTGTGTGTGGGTGGGGTGTGCTGTCCGCTTCAGGCCCGATACAATAAGCGGGGAGGGGGGGGGGGGGGCTGCTTAGAAGAAGAGGGGGAGGTACCTTATATGAAAGGGGGGTTTGCAACTCCCAACCCAACCCCCCCCCCCCCCCCCCCCCCTCCTTCTGTATCCACCCCTGTGCAAGGTATACATGAAGACGATTTGGAATGGTACGTTACCCTAGTAGTTTACACCCATGCCAGTTTTAAATCCGGTATTATGGAGACTGAGCAGCAAAGCGATGACCAATCAGTTTACACCACTGATGGCATAGCATACATGTACACTATGCCAGTATTATCTGGCCACAATGGTGCTGTTGACAATACTCAGACCTCCAAACTTTATGCCTTCAACACATTGGAAATCTTGTACACACAATTGTGTGTACATTGACTACGTAGTCCCTCACAACAAGTCACACACGAAATAACTGTGCGCACACACTCCCACACAAAAATATCACAGTTCTTGGGGTAAGCAGTATGCAGTGTGTCCCTTCATATGGCTTGCTTGCATTCAGACTTCATACCACTCGGGTATACTTGCTCCTATTAGATGCACTTAAACGTGTTGGGTCCTCCTGTTAAGTCAAGAACTTGTGTATGCATGTGACATAGATGTATGGATGTGAGTGTACCTGTATGTGTGGTGCGCATATGTGTGCATGTGTGTTGTGTGTGTGCATGAGTGTATGCGTGTGTATTTGTGTGTGCAAGTGTGTATGTGTGTGGAGGAGATATTTTCTGCTGGAGGGGGACAGAATCTGCTAGTGTATTGTGTCCTCAGGGGACATGATTTGTAATGCAGTTATGTGCAGATTCTACTAGCAGATTTTGTCCAGGGGAACAATTTCAGTGCACAATGTTGTTGCATAGCTGATAGAATACAATGAGCCAATAGGTGTAGTGTTCTGACTGAAATTGCATTATGTAGTAGTCCATACAATTGTGGTTTGATACAAAACACCAATCCGACAGCCACTGGTGCTGCCAAACTACTACAGTACTACTTGTACAGGCCAAGCTTGTACTCATGTGTTTGTCAGTGGTTGATATGGGGATGGGGTAGCATTCTATGGTTGCCTTTGTACATAAATTCATAGTGCATTGTGTGTTTGAGGTCAGCAACCTGCCCACAGTCAGCCCCCCTTCCCTAAACTGCATCTGCACAGAACATAGATCTTGACCTGGATACAAAAATTCAAAATAATGTGGCCTGTACAAGTACATGTAGCACTGTTGTAAGAGCTCTAGGAAATCAAGTTTGGCTGCACCAGTGGCCAATGGATTGGTGCTTTGTATCAAACTTGGACTACTACATAATGCAATTTCAGTCACAGCACTACACACCATTCCCTGTTGGCTCATTGTATTTTTAATTACATGCACACATAAACGAAAGCAACCATACACACACATGCATGCATGCACATGTACACTCACATGCATACACAGGTTCTTTGAACGGATGGGAAAAAGGAGGACGTTTTATGAAAGAGGGGGACATATTTATTTCGCTATTGGATATTTTGTCTGGGGATGGGATCTGCTATGATACCAGTGTGAGCATGGCATGTGACTTAGAATTGGATGTCTCCAAGCAACAGTAGAAGTTTTTGAGACTGGTTCCTTAACTCTTTACAGGGATAGAACAACAGGCTAGAGCTTTGTGGTCTGTCTAGTGTCCCGCATGTGAATGTAAGCGATGTGCCTTTACCATGAATGCGGTCATACCTGTGTGATTCTACTCATTTAGGTGTGCTTAGCTTGTATAGATGTTGTGACCATCAATTAATGTAATGAGCCACAGTTGCAGACACAGGCAACACATACAAGTGCATCTAATAGGAGCAAGCATACCCGAGTGGTATGAAGTCTAAATGCAAGCAAGCCATATGAAGGGACACACTGCATACTGCTTACCCCAAGAACTGTGATATTTTTGTGTGGGAGTGTGTGCGCACAGTTATTTTGTGTGTGACTTGTAGTGAGGGTCTACGTAGTCAATGTACACATCATACAGACAATTGTGTGTACAAGATTTCCAATGTGTTGAAGACATAAATATTGGGGGTCTGAGTATTGTCAATTGTGGCCAGATAATACTGGCATAGTGTATGTTATGCCATCAGTGGTGTAAACTGATTGGTCATCACATTGCTGCTCACAGGCAACAGTCTCCAGAATACCGGATTTTAAACTGGCATGGGTGTAAACTACTAGCCTAAGGGTAACGTACCATTGATTCCAAATCGTCTTAATGTATACATTGCAGTGAACACAAACGCTGCGCCGGTCGAGTTTAAGTAGGATGACGTGTAGCGATTATATCTCAGTCACAAATACACGATCGACAGCACGTGTGGCCTGTGTCCGAGAAAAAAAAAAAAACGAATCACCCTCGTAGAAATGAACAACCATACAAGCTCAACTGCAATACGTGATTGCAAAAGGGTTTGAGCTTACGCACGTTATCTTAGCCTTTGGATCACGTAGGCTCGATCAATTCGACGTTTTCATGTCGCCACGCGCCACCGTAAACTCCCAACTTGTTTACGCAACTTATGGAGACGCAGACCGGTGTACCCTAGTGATGCTCACGTGACAAGCAACTTGCAAAATGCCAGGTCCACCTCCGGATGGCCTGGGCTATCGATTCGAGGGAGGGTGGGGCACTTGATGGGCAGTGTCTCGTAGTCACGGGGTTAAAATAGCAATGACGGCACAATGGCGGAGCAATCGGAAGACAAATGAACGAAAACTTTCAAACGCCGCAGTTTTGTAACCGCTCCTCACATCTCAAACGAAAAGGCGGAAAAAATAGCGGGTGCACTTTTGTAAATGTGCTGCAAATATGAACGCGAAAAGGCATTCTTTCATCGAGATCCATTGAAATCTAACTCTTCTGGTTGTTTAATTATGAGGACCCCCCAGGGAGTAAATACAAAACATTCGACAACAAAATGCAGTAGTAAAATGGTCTGGTAATATATGTAGTAAGTTTGAAGGACAGAGCTTTAAAGGTCGCAAAGATATTGCAAAATGAATTGAAGAAATGTTAAAAATCACATAAGCCCAGTTTTCTCTTTCACTGCCCCATATATATACAAGTAAATAAAAAACATTCTCTATGAGAAAGTTGGTGGCATATAGGATTTGAAGGCAATGGTGGTGTAAAAAGGAAGGAAACAAGGGTCTAATAATAAGGGAAAATGGAATAGTCCTATATTTAGCACACGAACAACACACATGTACTATATCCTACATATAGAAATGTGCTAAATATAGGACTATTCCATTTTCCCTTATTATTAGACCCTTGTTTCCTTCCTTTTTACACCACCATTGCCTTCAAATCCTATATGCCACCAACTTTCTCATAGAGAATGTTTTTTATTTACTTGTTTCATTGATTTTTATTCATACCCGATTATGAGCCGTATAGCATGTGAAGTAATCCATCTTGATATGAGAGGGACCTTTGAGTGACCTCGCCGAGCGAGATGCACGTTCAGGACTATGGCAATATGGCTGTCCTTTTTCAGGATCTGCTCGATATCTTGCACGTCGAGAGGTCCGTTCCTTTTCAGGATCTGAGGGGGCTTTAAGGGGCGGCCGAAATAGATTGTCGCCCCAGCGCTATCGAACCCACGAACGCATTTTGTACCGGGCCAGATCCAGACAGCACCGTCCCCCCCCCCCTTCTAATCGCATCTCGATACCTTGCGCGTCGAGAGGTCCGTTTCTTTTCAGGCTCTGCTCGATAGTTTTCACGTTGAGAGGCCGCTTCTTTTCAGGCTCTGCTTTGTAGTTCCGCTCGGGCTGAATCTAATACGTCGTCTCTAGTTTTGAGGTACTATGCTCGTCGTTTGGCTTTCTTCTTTTCCTGACGTGAAGGCATTTTGAAAAAAAAAAAAAAACAACTTCACTAAGTTACAAAGAGCGTCAAACTTACAACGATCGAATAACAAGAATGACGTGCACGTTATTAAAAATACATAACCGCCACAGTTAATTACCACTACGTGTAGTGCCCAGACCGTACACATTTGATTACATGATGTATACTGCTAATACTTCGTATAAAGAGCGAAGTAGGACCTATTCGAGTCGTGTCAGTGCAGTAAGCTTAACTATACGTGATTTGCTAACACAACCACCGATATATGTCATGTAGCCTCGAGACGTTTTGACCACAGAAGCGAAAATGCCAACGAATTCTGAAGCCATTGGTGTGATTTTCATTTCTTAAAAGTGTTCCTATCCCGAGTTATGCGTGGTCAAGAACAAGAACAAGAAGAAGAAGAAGAAGAACGAGAAATACGTGGGACTGGGTACGAGTTTCGAAAATTGTTTTGTTCTCTACAACCACGCGGTTTTGTGACATCAAACAAACACGAAACTGCTTGTTGTTGCCTTCTTGTACGACGACGATAACAAGGTAAGCCATCCGCTCGTCGGGAGTCTTGTTAGAAGCGGGTCGCGTTTTTTTAATGACATTCATAATCGGGGTCAAATCCTATATGAGAGTTACTAACGTAACTCTCGATATATGGGACGGTGTCCAGCAAAATCACCCTTCTGGAGTTTATATTTTATCACTATAAAAATTGTACGTTACACAAAGCAATATATCTTCACAACGGTTTTATGTTTTCTTTACAAATTTCGTACACTTGTTCACACATCAGTTCTCTCTGTGCAAACCGATTTTGGTGCTCTAGATATTTTCCGTGCCATGGTTACAAAGGTCTCTAACCCAATGGGTTAAGATTCCACATTTCTCCAGATACGAGTGACGATAACATGTCAAAATTGGAGTGTACATAGAAGAGTCCTGTAGCTATTGATTTCTGCAGATCGTTAAGTTTTTTCTTATCCGTTACGGAGATATGGATTTTCAAAGTAATTCGACATTTCGCGCCACTCACGTTAGCAACCCAATTAATATGCGATTATGTAATGGTCACGCCCTTTTAATTTGAAATGAACCCCGCTTTGATCGTTCTCAGCCCCGGATCCAGCATAGGCTCGGGGGGGGGCGGCCGCCCCCCCCATTCATACGAAATGCCGCCCTCTGGGACCAATTGCCGCCCCCCCCCCCCCCCCCCGCTCCATTCTCCACGCACTATCACGCGCGCGCGCACAAAGCAAGATATAAATCATCGTACGGCAAGCACCCCCCTCCCCCCCCCACTTTTCGTATCGGACCTGAAGCAGACTGCACCCCCCCCGCTTTTCGTATCCGCCCCTGGCTTCGCATGTATTCATTGTCAATGTGCCGCCCCTCCAGTAAAACCGCCCCCCCCTTAGCCAAATCCTGGATCCGGGGCTGATCGTTCTACGTTGGTATATAAGCGATCGTACCTCGTACGCTATGTTTCAACATAAAACAGTCTCGTACGTTCACATGTATCGCTTATGATGGATGCTGTGAATATTCATGGAGTTTATATTGTGCACCCTTTTTCCATATCGGCTCGGTTTCTGGCATGTACATGTAAGCATGCATGTACCATGCCTTCTAATCATGGGGCCACCTTCTTCACCCTCTACACCCTCTACACTAGTCTGGGGACCAGATGACTTGCTTGCGACAGTCAGTTATCTGGTACACAAACTGCAGTACCTTTACTCATAATGGTTTATCTCTCTAGACCATTCATATTCACTGCCTTTCTTTCTATAATATCTCCTCCTCCTCCTCCTCTCCCTCCACCTCTTCCCATCTCCTTCATCCACCCATCCTCCTCCTCTCCTCCTCCCCCTCCTCCTCCTCCTCCTCCTCCTTCTTTTACTCCCTCTCATTTTCCCTCCTACCTTCCTTCCTATTACACCTACCCCCTCCTCTCCTATCTTTTGATTGCATCCACACCTCCCACTCCTCCTCCTCATCCTCCAACTTCTACCTTCCTTCCCGTTGCATCCTCCCCTCCTCCTTTCATTTTTCCCGTTGCATCCACCCCCCCACCTCCTCCCCATCCTCTACCTCCTTCTCCTCCTCTCCCTCCTCCCCTTCCCATCTTCCTTCATCCACCCATCCTCCTCCTCCCCTCCTCCTCCTCCTCCTCCTCCTCCTCCCTCCTCCTGTCCCCCTCTCCTCCTCCTCCCTCCTCCTCCCCTCCTCTCTTCTCCCCCTCATCACTTCCTCCCCTCCTCCTCCCCTCCCCTACTTCTACCTTCCTACCTGTCGCATCCTCCCCTCCTCCTTCCATTCTTCCAGATGCATCCCCCCCCCACCTTCTCCTCCTCCCCTCCTCCTCCCCTCCTCCTCACCTCCTCCTCCTCCTCCTCCCCACCTCCTCCTCCTCCCCACCTCCTCCTCCTCCTCCCTCCCCCTCCCTCCCCCTCCCCTCCCCTCCTCCTCCTCTTACTCCCTCTCATTTTTCCTCCTACCTTCCTTCCTATTACACCTACCCCTCCTTTCTTTTGATTGCATCCACACCTCCCCTCCTCCTCCTCACTCCCCTACTTCTACCTTCCTACCATTGCATCCTCCCCTCCTCCCCCTCCTCCTCCTTCCATTCTTCCCATTGCATCCACCCCCACCTTTGCCTCCCCTTCTCTACCTCCACCTCCTCCTCTCCCACCTCCTCCTCCTATCTTCCTTCATCCACCCATCCTCCTCCCCTCTGCCTCCCTCCTCCTCCCCTCCTCCTCCCTCCTCCTCCCCTCCTCCTCCCTCCTCCTCCCCTCCTCCTCCCTCCTCCTCCCCTCCTCCTCCCTCCTCCTCCCCTCCTCCTCCCTCCTCCTCTCCTCCATCTCATTTTCCCTCCTACCTTCCTTTTTATTACACCTACCCCTCCCCCTCCTCTTTTCATTTCATTGCATCCACACTTCCCCCTCCTCCTCATATACTCCTACTTATACTATCCCACCCGTTGAATCCTCCCCCTCATCCTCCTTCCATTCTTTCCGTTGCATCCACCTCCACCTTCTACTCCCCTCCTCTACCTCCTTCTCCTCCTCCATTCTTCCTTCATCAACCCATCCTCCACCTCCTCCTCCCCTCCCCCTCATCCTCCTCTTACTCCCTCTTATTTTCCCTCCTACCTTCCTTCGTATTACACCTACCCCTCCCCCTCCTCCTTTCGTTTGGTTGCATCCCCACACCTCCTCTTCCTCATCCTCCTACTTCTACCTTCCTACCAGTTGCATCCTCCCCTCCTCCCCTCCTCCTCCTTCCATTCTTCCCATTGCATCCACCCCCACCTTCTCCTCCTCCTCCTTCTCTCCCTCCTCTTCTTCCTATCTTCCTTCATCCACCCATCCTCCTCCTCCCCTTCTCCTCCCTCCTCTTCCCCTCCTCCTCCCCTCCTCCTCGCCTCCTCCTCCCCTCCTCCTCCCCTCCTCCCCCCCTCCTCCTCCCTCCTCCTCCCCTCCTCCTCCCTCCTCCTCCCCTCCTCCTCCCTCCTCCTCCCCTCCTCCTCCCTCCTCCTCCCCTCCTCCTCCCCTCCTCCTCATCTACCCCTCCTCTCTTCCTCCCCTCCTCCTCCTGTCCCCTACTTCTACCTTCCTACCTGTCACATCCTCTCCTCCTCCTTCCATTCTTTCCATTGCATCCACCCTCACCTTCTCCTCCCCCCTCTACCTCCTCCTCTTCTCCCTCCTCCTCTTCCTATCTTCCTTCTTCCAACCATCCTCCTTCTCCTCCTCCCTCCTCCTCTTCTCCCTCCTCCTTCTCTTACTCCCTCTCATTTTTCCTCCTACCTTCCTTCCTATTACACCTCCCCCCTCCTCCATTCATTTGATTGCATCCACACCTCCCCTCCTCCTCCTCATCCTCCTACTTCTACCTTCCTACCTGTTGCATCCTCCCCTCCTCCTCTTTCCATTCTACCCGTTGCATCCACCCCCACCTTCTCCTCCCCTCTACTACCTCCTTCTCCTCCTCTCCCACCACCTCCTCCTCCTATCTTCCTTCATCCACCCATCCTCCTCCCTCCTCCTCCCATCTCCTCCCCTCCTCCCCTCCCCCTCCCCTCCTCCTTGACTCCTCCTCTCCTCCTCCTCTCCTCCCCTCCCCCTCCTCCTTTTACTCCTTCTCATTTTCCCTCCTACCTTCCTTTTTATTACACCTACCCCTCCCCCTCCTCCTTTCATTTCATTGCATCCACACTTCCCCCTCCTCCTCATATACTCCTACTTATGCTATCCTACCCGTTGATCCTCCCCCTCCTCCTCCTTCCATTCTTCCCGTTGCATCCACCCCCACCATCTCCTCCCCTTCTCTACCTCCTTCTCCTCCTCCTCCTATCTTCCTTTATCCACCCATCCTTCTCCCCTCCACCTCCTCTCCTCCTCCCCTCCACCTCCTCTCCTCCTCCCCTCCACCTCCTCTCCTCCTCCCTCCACCTCCTCTCCTCCTCCCCTCCACCTCCTCTCCTCCTCCCTCCACCTCCTCACCTCCTCCCCTCCACCTCCTCTCCTCCTCCCCTCCACCTCCTCCCCTCCACCTCCTCTCCTCCTCCCCTCCACCTCCTCTCCTCCTCCCCTACACCTCCTCTCCTCCTCCCCTCCACCTCCTCTCCTCCTTCTGTCCTCTTCCTCCTCCTCCTCCTCCTCCTCCTCCTCCCCTCCCCTTCCTCCTCCTCTTCTTATTACACCTACCCCTCCTCCTTCCTTTTGATTGCATCCACACCTCCCCTCCTCCTCCTCTACCTCCTCTTCCCCCTCCTCTACCTCCTCCTCCCCCTCCTCTACCTCCTCCCCCCCCCTCTTCTACCTCCTCCTCCCGCTCCTCTACCTCCTCCTCCCCCTCCTCTACCTCCTCCTCCCCCTCCTCTACCTCCTCTCCTTCCACCTTCTTGGGTTGGGAGGGTATTTAATATTAACCACTTTGTTTCAAAGGAAGTGTTCACCTCGATATATGTTTTCACCTAGGTGTCAGCAGTATGTATTTTTGGGATGTGCAAACTACATGCAACTAGAAAAGGCTATTATAAGAGATCATATACAGAGGCTGTGCAAGAACTGAGCTCTAGAGCTCTACACAAGGGAATGTATGTTGGCATAAGCCTTTATGAAATTATTATACCCTTATCAGAACAGATTGTGGGTGGCCAGTGGTTTACATAGACAAGCAAGCATGGTAGAATGGTACATGGTAGAATCCAAAGTACCTTGTACATGCTCTACATGGAAGTTAGAACAAGTAGTTTTGAACTACATGCGTGCATGTCATAGCACTAAGGTCTTTCCAAAAACAAAGTACACTATAAATAAGGAGAGGGGGGAAAAAGAGGAGGAGGGGGGGGGGGGGGGGGGGGGGACATCTGATGTCCCTGCCTAATTGTTAGCAGTGCCTACTAGGTTGTTGCATCGTCACCTTTTTAGTTATAAAATAACCAATGAGAGGTTATATTGCTTGAACA
>OY811977.1:5594492-5621260 GCA_963681505.1 Eunapius fragilis | reverse complement strand
ACAATTAGGCAGGGACATCAGATGTCCCCCCCCCCCCCCCCCCCCTCCTCCTCTTTTTCCCCCCTCTCCTTATTTATAGTGTACTTTGTTTTTGGAAAGACCTTAGTGCTATGACATGCACGCATGTAGTTCAAAACTACTTGTTCTAACTTCCATGTAGAGCATGTACAAGGTACTTTGGATTCTACCATGTACCATTCTACCATGCTTGCTTGTCTATGTAAACCACTGGCCACCCACAATCTGTTCTGATAAGGGTATAATAATTTCATAAAGGCTTATGCCAACATACATTCCCTTGTGTAGAGCTCTAGAGCTCAGTTCTTGCACAGCCTCTGTATATGATCTCTTATAATAGCCTTTTCTAGTTGCATGTAGTTTGCACATCCCAAAAATACATACTGCTGACACCTAGGTGAAAACATATATCGAGGTGAACACTTCCTTTGAAACAAAGTGGTTAATATTAAATACCCTCCCAACCCAAGAAGGTGGAAGGAGAGGAGGTAGAGGAGGGGGGAGGAGGAGGTAGAGGAGGGGGAGGAGGAGGTAGAGGAGCGGGAGGAGGAGGTAGAAGAGGGGGGGGGAGGAGGTAGAGGAGGGGGAGGAGGAGGTAGAGGAGGGGAAGAGGAGGTAGAGGAGGAGGAGGGGAGGTGTGGATGCAATCAAAAGGAAGGAGGAGGGGTAGGTGTAATAAGAAGAGGAGGAGGAAGGGGAGGGGAGGAGGAGGAGGAGGAGGAGGAGGAGGAAGAGGACAGAAGGAGGAGAGGAGGTGGAGGGGAGGAGGAGAGGAGGTGTAGGGGAGGAGGAGAGGAGGTGGAGGGGAGGAGGAGAGGAGGTGGAGGGGAGGAGGTGGAGGGGAGGAGGAGAGGAGGTGGAGGGGAGGAGGTGAGGAGGTGGAGGGAGGAGGAGAGGAGGTGGAGGGGAGGAGGAGAGGAGGTGGAGGGAGGAGGAGAGGAGGTGGAGGGGAGGAGGAGAGGAGGTGGAGGGGAGGAGGAGAGGAGGTGGAGGGGAGAAGGATGGGTGGATAAAGGAAGATAGGAGGAGGAGGAGAAGGAGGTAGAGAAGGGGAGGAGATGGTGGGGGTGGATGCAACGGAAGAATGGAAGGAGGAGGAGGGGGAGGATCAACGGGTAGGATAGCATAAGTAGGAGTATATGAGGAGGAGGGGAAGTGTGGATGCAATGAAATGAAAGGAGGAGGGGGAGGGGTAGGTGTAATAAAAAGGAAGGTAGGAGGGAAAATGAGAAGGAGTAAAAGGAGGAGGGGGAGGGGAGGAGAGGAGGAGGAGAGGAGGAGTCAAGGAGGAGGGGAGGGGGAGGGGAGGAGGGGAGGAGATGGGAGGAGGAGGGAGGAGGATGGGTGGATGAAGGAAGATAGGAGGAGGAGGTGGTGGGAGAGGAGGAGAAGGAGGTAGTAGAGGGGAGGAGAAGGTGGGGGTGGATGCAACGGGTAGAATGGAAAGAGGAGGAGGGGAGGATGCAACAGGTAGGAAGGTAGAAGTAGGAGGATGAGGAGGAGGAGGGGAGGTGTGGATGCAATCAAATGAATGGAGGAGGGGGGAGGTGTAATAGGAAGGAAGGTAGGAGGAAAAATGAGAGGGAGTAAGAGAAGGAGGAGGGAGAAGAGGAGGAGGGAGGAGGGAGAAGAGGAGGAGGGAGGAGGAGAAGGAGGATGGTTGGAAGAAGGAAGATAGGAAGAGGAGGAGGGAGAAGAGGAGGAGGTAGAGGGGGGAGGAGAAGGTGAGGGTGGATGCAATGGAAAGAATGGAAGGAGGAGGAGAGGATGTGACAGGTAGGAAGGTAGAAGTAGGGGACAGGAGGAGGAGGGGAGGAAGAGAGGAGGGGTAGATGAGGAGGAGGGGAGGAGGAGGGGGAGGAGGAGGAGGAGGAGGAGGAGGGAGGAGGAGGGAGGAGGAGGGAGGAGGAGGGGAGGAGGAGGGAGGAGGAGGGGGGGAGGAGGGGAGGAGGAGGGGAGGAGGAGGCGAGGAGGAGGGGAGGAGGAGGGGAAGAGGAGGGAGGAGAAGGGGAGGAGGAGGATGGGTGGATGAAGGAAGATAGGAAGAAGAGGAGGGAGAGAAGGAGGAGGAGGAGAAGGTGGGGGTGGATGCAATGGGAAGAATGGAAGGAGGAGGAGGGGAGGAGGGGAGGATGCAACTGGTAGGAAGGTAGAAGTAGGAGGATGAGGAAGAGGAGGTGTGGGGATGCAACCAAACGAAAGGAGGAGGGGGAGGGGTAGGTGTAATACGAAGGAAGGTAGGAGGGAAAATAAGAGGGAGTAAGAGGAGGATGAGGGGGAGGGGAGGAGGAGGTGGAGGATGGGTTGATGAAGGAAGAATGGAGGAGGAGAAGGAGGTAGAGGAGGGGAGTAGAAGGTGGAGGTGGATGCAACGGAAAGAATGGAAGGAGGATGAGGGGGAGGATTCAACGGGTGGGATAGTATAAGTAGGAGTATATGAGGAGGAGGGGGAAGTGTGGATGCAATGAAATGAAAAGAGGAGGGGGAGGGGTAGGTGTAATAAAAAGGAAGGTAGGAGGGAAAATGAGATGGAGGAGAGGAGGAGGGAGGAGGAGGGGAGGAGGAGGGAGGAGGAGGGGAGGAGGAGGGAGGAGGAGGGGAGGAGGAGGGAGGAGGAGGGGAGGAGGAGGGAGGAGGAGGGGAGGAGGAGGGAGGCAGAGGGGAGGAGGATGGGTGGATGAAGGAAGATAGGAGGAGGAGGTGGGAGAGGAGGAGGTGGAGGTAGAGAAGGGGAGGCAAAGGTGGGGGTGGATGCAATGGGAAGAATGGAAGGAGGAGGAGGGGGAGGAGGGGAGGATGCAATGGTAGGAAGGTAGAAGTAGGGGAGTGAGGAGGAGGAGGGGAGGTGTGGATGCAATCAAAAGAAAGGAGGGGTAGGTGTAATAGGAAGGAAGGTAGGAGGAAAAATGAGAGGGAGTAAGAGGAGGAGGAGGGGAGGGGAGGGGGAGGGAGGGGGAGGGAGGAGGAGGAGGAGGTGGGGAGGAGGAGGAGGTGGGGAGGAGGAGGAGGAGGAGGTGAGGAGGAGGGGAGGAGGAGGGGAGGAGGAGAAGGTGGGGGGGGATGCATCTGGAAGAATGGAAGGAGGAGGGGAGGATGCGACAGGTAGGAAGGTAGAAGTAGGGGAGGGGAGGAGGAGGGGAGGAAGTGATGAGGGGGAGAAGAGAGGAGGGGAGGAGGAGGGAGGAGGAGGAGAGGGGGACAGGAGGAGGGAGGAGGAGGAGGAGGAGGAGGAGGAGGGGAGGAGGAGGATGGGTGGATGAAGGAAGATGGGAAGGGGAGGAGGGAGAGGAGGAGAAGGAGGTAGAGGATGGGGAGGAGGTGGGGGGGTGGATGCAACGGGAAAAATGAAAGGAGGAGGGGAGGATGCAACGGGAAGGAAGGTAGAAGTTGGAGGATGAGGAGGAGGAGTGGGAGGTGTGGATGCAATCAAAAGATAGGAGAGGAGGGGGTAGGTGTAATAGGAAGGAAGGTAGGAGGGAAAATGAGAGGGAGTAAAAGAAGGAGGAGGAGGAGGAGGAGGAGGGGGAGGAGGAGAGGAGGAGGATGGGTGGATGAAGGAGATGGGAAGAGGTGGAGGGAGAGGAGGAGGAGGAGGAGATATTATAGAAAGAAAGGCAGTGAATATGAATGGTCTAGAGAGATAAACCATTATGAGTAAAGGTACTGCAGTTTGTGTACCAGATAACTGACTGTCGCAAGCAAGTCATCTGGTCCCCAGACTAGTGTAGAGGGTGTAGAGGGTGAAGAAGGTGGCCCCATGATTAGAAGGCATGGTACATGCATGCTTACATGTACATGCCAGAAACCGAGCCGATATGGAAAAAGGGTGCACAATATAAACTCCATGAATATTCACAGCATCCATCATAAGCGATACATGTGAACGTACGAGACTGTTTTATGTTGAAACATAGCGTACGAGGTACGATCGCTTATATACCAACGTAGAACGATCAGCCCCGGATCCAGGATTTGGCTAAGGGGGGGGCGGTTTTACTGGAGGGGCGGCACATTGACAATGAATACATGCGAAGCCAGGGGCGGATACGAAAAGCGGGGGGGGTGCAGTCTGCTTCAGGTCCGATACGAAAAGTGGGGGGGGGAGGGGGGTGCTTGCCGTACGATGATTTATATCTTGCTTTGTGCGCGCGCGCGTGATAGTGCGTGGAGAATGGAGCGGGGGGGGGGGGGGGGGGCGGCAATTGGTCCCAGAGGGCGGCATTTCGTATGAATGGGGGGGGCGGCCGCCCCCCCCCGAGCCTATGCTGGATCCGGGGCTGAGAACGATCAAAGCGGGGTTCATTTCAAATTAAAAGGGCGTGACCATTACATAATCGCATATTAATTGGGTTGCTAACGTGAGTGGCGCGAAATGTCGAATTACTTTGAAAATCCATATCTCCGTAACGGATAAGAAAAAACTTAACGATCTGCAGAAATCAATAGCTACAGGACTCTTCTATGTACACTCCAATTTTGACATGTTATCGTCACTCGTATCTGGAGAAATGTGGAATCTTAACCCATTGGGTTAGAGACCTTTGTAACCATGGCACGGAAAATATCTAGAGCACCAAAATCGGTTTGCACAGAGAGAACTGATGTGTGAACAAGTGTACGAAATTTGTAAAGAAAACATAAAACCGTTGTGAAGATATATTGCTTTGTGTAACGTACAATTTTTATAGTGATAAAATATAAACTCCAGAAGGGTGATTTTGCTGGACACCGTCCCATATATATATATATGGGGCAGTGAAAGAGAAAACTGGGCTTATGTGATTTTTAACATTTCTTCAATTCATTTTGCAATATCTTTGCGACCTTTAAAGCTCTGTCCTTCAAACTTACTACATATATTACCAGACCATTTTACTACTGCATTTTGTTGTCGAATGTTTTGTATTTACTCCCTGGGGGGTCCTCATAATTAAACAACCAGAAGAGTTAGATTTCAATGGATCTCGATGAAAGAATGCCTTTTCGCGTTCATATTTGCAGCACATTTACAAAAGTGCACCCGCTATTTTTTCCGCCTTTTCGTTTGAGATGTGAGGAGCGGTTACAAAACTGCGGCGTTTGAAAGTTTTCGTTCATTTGTCTTCCGATTGCTCCGCCATTGTGCCGTCATTGCTATTTTAACCCCGTGACTACGAGACACTGCCCATCAAGTGCCCCACCCTCCCTCGAATCGATAGCCCAGGCCATCCGGAGGTGGACCTGGCATTTTGCAAGTTGCTTGTCACGTGAGCATCACTAGGGTACACCGGTCTGCGTCTCCATAAGTTGCGTAAACAAGTTGGGAGTTTACGGTGGCGCGTGGCGACATGAAAACGTCGAATTGATCGAGCCTACGTGATCCAAAGGCTAAGATAACGTGCGTAAGCTCAAACCCTTTTGCAATCACGTATTGCAGTTGAGCTTGTATGGTTGTTCATTTCTACGAGGGTGATTCGTTTTTTTTTTTTTCTCGGACACAGGCCACACGTGCTGTCGATCGTGTATTTGTGACTGAGATATAATCGCTACACGTCATCCTACTTAAACTCGACCGGCGCAGCGTTTGTGTTCACTGCAATGTATACATTAAGACGATTTGGAATCAATGGTACGTTACCCTTAGGCTAGTAGTTTACACCCATGCCAGTTTAAAATCCGGTATTCTGGAGACTGTTGCCTGTGAGCAGCAATGTGATGACCAATCAGTTTACACCACTGATGGCATAACATACACTATGCCAGTATTATCTGGCCACAATTGACAATACTCAGACCCCCAATATTTATGTCTTCAACACATTGGAAATCTTGTACACACAATTGTCTGTATGATGTGTACATTGACTACGTAGACCCTCACTACAAGTCACACACAAAATAACTGTGCGCACACACTCCCACACAAAAATATCACAGTTCTTGGGGTAAGCAGTATGCAGTGTGTCCCTTCATATGGCTTGCTTGCATTTAGACTTCATACCACTCGGGTATGCTTGCTCCTATTAGATGCACTTGTATGTGTTGCCTGTGTCTGCAACTGTGGCTCATTACATTAATTGATGGTCACAACATCTATACAAGCTAAGCACACCTAAATGAGTAGAATCACACAGGTATGACCGCATTCATGGTAAAGGCACATCGCTTACATTCACATGCGGGACACTAGACAGACCACAAAGCTCTAGCCTGTTGTTCTATCCCTGTAAAGAGTTAAGGAACCAGTCTCAAAAACTTCTACTGTTGCTTGGAGACATCCAATTCTAAGTCACATGCCATGCTCACACTGGTATCATAGCAGATCCCATCCCCAGACAAAATATCCAATAGCGAAATAAATATGTCCCCCTCTTTCATAAAACGTCCTCCTTTTTCCCATCCGTTCAAAGAACCTGTGTATGCATGTGAGTGTACATGTGCATGCATGCATGTGTGTGTATGGTTGCTTTCGTTTATGTGTGCATGTAATTAAAAATACAATGAGCCAACAGGGAATGGTGTGTAGTGCTGTGACTGAAATTGCATTATGTAGTAGTCCAAGTTTGATACAAAGCACCAATCCATTGGCCACTGGTGCAGCCAAACTTGATTTCCTAGAGCTCTTACAACAGTGCTACATGTACTTGTACAGGCCACATTATTTTGAATTTTTGTATCCAGGTCAAGATCTATGTTCTGTGCAGATGCAGTTTAGGGAAGGGGGGCTGACTGTGGGCAGGTTGCTGACCTCAAACACACAATGCACTATGAATTTATGTACAAAGGCAACCATAGAATGCTACCCCATCCCCATATCAACCACTGACAAACACATGAGTACAAGCTTGGCCTGTACAAGTAGTACTGTAGTAGTTTGGCAGCACCAGTGGCTGTCGGATTGGTGTTTTGTATCAAACCACAATTGTATGGACTACTACATAATGCAATTTCAGTCAGAACACTACACCTATTGGCTCATTGTATTCTATCAGCTATGCAACAACATTGTGCACTGAAATTGTTCCCCTGGACAAAATCTGCTAGTAGAATCTGCACATAACTGCATTACAAATCATGTCCCCTGAGGACACAATACACTAGCAGATTCTGTCCCCCTCCAGCAGAAAATATCTCCTCCACACACATACACACTTGCACACACAAATACACACGCATACACTCATGCACACACACAACACACATGCACACATATGCGCACCACACATACAGGTACACTCACATCCATACATCTATGTCACATGCATACACAAGTTCTTGACTTAACAGGAGGACCCAACACGTTTAAGTGCATCTAATAGGAGCAAGTATACCCGAGTGGTATGAAGTCTGAATGCAAGCAAGCCATATGAAGGGACACACTGCATACTGCTTACCCCAAGAACTGTGATATTTTTGTGTGGGAGTGTGTGCGCACAGTTATTTCGTGTGTGACTTGTTGTGAGGGACTACGTAGTCAATGTACACACAATTGTGTGTACAAGATTTCCAATGTGTTGAAGGCATAAAGTTTGGAGGTCTGAGTATTGTCAACAGCACCATTGTGGCCAGATAATACTGGCATAGTGTACATGTATGCTATGCCATCAGTGGTGTAAACTGATTGGTCATCGCTTTGCTGCTCAGTCTCCATAATACCGGATTTAAAACTGGCATGGGTGTAAACTACTAGGGTAACGTACCATTCCAAATCGTCTTCATGTATACCTTGCACAGGGGTGGATACAGAAGGAGGGGGGGGGGGGGGGGGGGGGTTGGGTTGGGAGTTGCAAACCCCCCTTTCATATAAGGTACCTCCCCCTCTTCTTCTAAGCAGCCCCCCCCCCCCCTCCCCGCTTATTGTATCGGGCCTGAAGCGGACAGCACACCCCACCCACACACACACACACACACACACACACACACACACATACCACACCCTGCTTTTCATATCGTGGGTCTCAACCCCCCCTTTTGGAAAGTCCTGTATCCGCCCCTGCAGTTGCAGTAAACACAAACGTTGCACCGGTCGATCGCGAGTTTAAGTAGGATGACGTTGTAGCGATTATATCTCAGTCACAAATACACGAGCGACAGCACGTGTGGCCTGTGTCCGAGAAAAAAAAAAAAAAAACGAATCACGCTCGTAGAAATGAACAACCATACAAGCTCAACTACAATACGTGATTGCAAAAGGGTTTGAGCTTATGCACGTTATCTTAGCCTTTGGATCACGTAGGCTCGATCAATTCGACGTTTTCATGTCGCCACGCACCACCGTAAACTCGCAACTCGTTTACGCAACTGATGGACACAGAGAAAAGTTTCAAAATCCCATGCAGCCTTGGGTTTTTTTTAACAAAAAGTCATCCTGGAATTGAGCGTCTAGCATGCAAAAACCATCCTGGGATTTGGCGTCCAGGGTGGGTATAGCTTAAAAACCATGCTGGGTTTGTCGAACAAAAACCGTGTTGAGCTCATTTTTATTCATTCCTTCAACATGGTTGATGTTCGGCAAACCCAGTATGGTTTTTAGGCTTTACCCACCCTGGACGCCAAATTTCAGGATGGTTTTTGCGTTATTCCCATGCTAGACGCTCAATTCCAGGATGGCTTTTAAAAACCCAAGGCTGGGATTTTGAAACTTTTTCCTGTGGGAGACGCAGGGTGAACCAAGTGATACTCACGTGACAAGCAACTTGCAAAATGCCAGGTCCACCTCCGGATGGCCTGGGCTATCGATTCGAGGGAGGGTGGGGCACTTGATGGGCAGTGTCTCGTAGTCACGGGGTTAAAATAGCAATGACGGCACAATGGCGGAGCAATCGGATAATAAATGAACGACAACTTTCAAACGCCGCAGTTTTGTAACCGCTCCTCACATCTCAAACGAAAAGGCGGAAAAAATAGCGGGTGCACTTTTGTAAATGTGCTGCAAATATGAACGCGAAAAGGCATTCTTTCATCGAGATCCATTGAAATCTAACTGTTCTGGTTGTTTAATCATGAGGACCCCCCAGAGAGTAAATAAAAAACATTCGACAGCAAAATGCAGTAGTAAAATGGTCCGGTAATATCGAGAGTTACGTTAGTAACTCTCATATAGGATTTGACCCCGATTATGAATGTCATTAAAAAAACGCGACCCGCTTCTAACAAGACTCCCGACGAGCGGATGGCTTACCTTGTTATCGTCGTCGTACAAGAAGGCAACAACAAGCTGTTTCGTGTTTGTTTGATGTCACAAAACCGCGTGGTTGTAGAGAACAAAACAATTTTTGAAACTCGTACCCAGTCCCACGTATTTCTCGTTCTTCTTCTTCTTCTTCTTGTTCTTGTTCTTGACCACGCATAACTCGGGATAGGAACACTTTTAAGAAATGAAAATCACACCAATGGCTTCAGAATTCACTGGCATTTTCGCTTCTGTGGTCAAAACGTCTCGAGGCTACATGACATTTATCGGTGGTTGTGTTAGCAAATCACGTATAGCTTACTGCACTGACACGACTCGGATAGGTCCTACGTCGCTCTTTATACGAAGTACTAGCAGTATACATCAAATGTGTACAGTCTGGGCACTACACGTAGTGGTAATTAACTTTGGCGGTTATGTTTTTATTAATAACGTGCACGTGCGTACTATAATCATTCTATCGTTTAGGTTTGACGTTCTTTGTAACTTAGTGAAGTTTTTTTTTTCTCAAAATGCCTTCATGCACGTCAGGATAAGAAGAAAGCCAAACGACGAGCATAGTACCTCAAAACTAGAGACGACGTATTAGATTCAGCCCGAGCGGAACTACAAAGCAGAGCCTGAAAAGAAGCGGGCCTCTCAAACGTGAAAACTATCGAGCAGAGCCTGAAAAGAAACGGATCTCTCCACGCGCAAGGTATCGAGATGCGATTAGTGGGGGGGGGGGGGGGGGGGGGGGGGGGGGGAGAGGGTGCTGTCTGCTTCTGGCCCGATACAAAATGCGTTTGTGGGTTCGATCGCGCTGGGGCGACAATTAATAACCTCTCTTCTATTTCGGCCGCCCCTTAAAAGCCCCCTCAGATCCTGAAAAGGAACGGACCTCTCGACGTGCAAGGTATCGAGCAGATCCTGAAAAAAGACAGCGATATTGCCATAGTCCTGAACGTGCATCTCGCTCGGCGAAAAGAGTTAAGGTCACTCAATGGTATGTCGTACCTTTACAACCTCCCTCTCATATCAAGATGGATTACTTAACGTGCTATACGGCTCATAATCGGGTATGAATAAAAATCAATGAAACAAGTAAATAAAAACATTCTCTATGAGAAAGTTGGTGGCATATAGGATTTGAAGGCAATGGTGGTGTAAAAAGGAAGGAAACAAGGGTCTAGTAATAAGGAAAAATGGAATAGTCCTATATTTAGCACATTTCTATATGTAGGATATAGTATGTTGTTCGTGTGCTAAATATAGGACTATTCCATTTTTCCTTATTACTAGACCCTTGTTTCCTTCCTTTTTACACCACCATTGCCTTCAAATCCTATATGCCACCAACTTTCTCATAGAGAATGTTTTTATTTACTTGTATGTAGTAAGTTTGAAGGACAGAGCTTTTAACGTCGCAACGATACTGCAAAATGAATTGAAGAAATGTTAAAAATCACATAAGCCCAGTTTTCTCTTGCACTGCCCCATATATATAAACAAAGGAAAGGGCAACCTTAAAGTACTACCTGTTCATGTAGTGCAATGTAACATCACATATCCAGAAATGCGCGGTCAAAGGGAATTGACAATTGTTGCGGTTTGTACATTCGCGTATACTTCCGGATAACTACCATAGAAAATGAACGGCGTTTTATAAACTTGATTGCTATTTAATAACGTAATAGGGTACAACTTTTATGGCTATCAATATTGTTTCAGATACGTACGATCTTGATTTAGCTGAACAAAAAACAATGCTTTGTATTGAAAATTGTTGTAGTTTTTGTGAAAACAGCACTTTCCATAGAGATGTATGGAAAATCAACTTTTTCGCACCTAATTAATGTATTCTGCAGCTCATAATTCTTACACCAGTTTAGATTCAGATTTTGTGGGCCCCCAGAATAAAAGATCATACAGTTTTATTATTTTTAGAGAAATTTAAAAAAATTTACCTAGTATAGATTTCGGCCATTTGATTTTTAAATTGTTTTGGGTCACAAGGACTAGGATACAATTAGCGCCATCTTATTAAGTGTTTTTAATGTAGCTTCCCTGGATACAGATACATGAAAAAATGCAAATTAATTTATTAACTGGACGTTGGCTTATTGAATAGGTTATTTGTCTAGTGCAAATGATGTCATGGGGCCTGGCTGTTCCATAATCCAAGAACTACAACATTAGTACCATGTGAGAGTATACGTGTATTCATCCACTTCTTGTGTGCGCGCGAGATCTGGAGTTCGTGCGTGTGTTTGTATGTGTGATTGCGTGTGTCTACATGTAGGCCTATGTGTGTGAGTGCGTGTGCGTGTGTGTGTGCGCGCGCGCTCACACATACATACACGCACACGACTCAAACTATGCATGTAGAGGGAAAAAGAGGAAGGATTCATAGCCATTCGCACAACGCCCGTGAGCGCGCGCGTTCGTGTGATTGTAACACGTGTGTGTGTGTGTGTGTGTGTGTGTGTGTGTATGTATGAATGTGTGTGTGTGTGTGTGCGCGCGCGCGTGTATGAATCTATGTATTTATGTATGTATATGTGTATGTATCGACGATCTATTTTCATCAGTATGTCTGAGTACGTAATATGTATGTGCTTGTGTATAAAATTTTGATTTCAAATTGAACTCATGGGATATAAAGCCGTCCCGTATGTGTAGATAACATCTGAATGGAGAGAAAATGCATCCACGAAAGTGAGAGAATACAGTTTAAGGTGATAAATAAATTTAACTCCTCAGGAGCCCTTTGCTGCTGGCAGGTGAATGCCACGAATTCAATAGTAATTGTTCTTTAAAAACCAGAACACTATAAGGTGCGTGCATGTGTGTGTGTATCTGTGTGTATGTGTTGTGTGTGTATGTGTGCGTGTGTGTGTGTGTGTGGGGGGATAAATAGGCCTGAAGTTATTGTGACTAAATTCATATCCAATCTAATAGGTTTCTATTCATCATTTAATAGGCATGCCCTGATACAAAATTTTTTGGGGGCTAATTTTACAGTCCATGTATACATATATGCCACTTTCCGTGAAAGTGAAGAGCGATTTACATGCAGGCCTACATGCAGACCATGTAGATTTAATTCTAACTCAATATTTGTATATGGTTAACTATAGTCTATTCTATTGCTGTATAGGATGGATGGCATATATTTATGTGTGATGCTCTGTTCATCCTCCTCCCCTCTTCACACACACATACACACACACACACACACACACACACACACACACACACACACACACACACACACACACACACACACCCACAGGTAACCCCCCCTCCCCCCTCCCAACTCTTTTGATGCCCAGACAAGGAGGTTGACCTGGTAAACTGTGGGTAGATTGATTGAGATAAGCAGTGCCTGGTTAGCTGTTATATGCCAAATCCAGTATACATACATACATACATACATACACACACACACACACACACACACACACACACACACACACACACACACACACACACACACACACACACACACACACACACACACACACACACACACACACACACACACACACACACACACACACACACACACATAGGTACTGTTATTTTATTTTGAACTGTCTGGTATGCAAGCTTGTGTTGAACGTGTACACTGTGAACGTTGAACGTTGAACGTGTACACTGTGGGTAGATTGATCTAGATAGCAGTGCCCTTATAAGCTATTCCGTATGATGGTTCAGTCGCATCGATCGATGGTTCAAAAGCATCGATTGATAAGTGTTGACCATCGATGTCGAGTGAACAGTAAGATTGTCAAAAGTGGTCGATGCGATTGAAATTTATGTCCCTACGAATGAAGGAAACGGTTGATGCGATTGAAAAACGAGAGACCGCGATTGTCAAAAACAGTGGATGATGTAGTTGCAACCATGTACGAATGACATTGCGGAACCATGCGAATAAATTTGATGAATTTTGGGGCATTTGGCGCTCCATACATTTGGCGCTCCATAATCGATGCTATTAAACCATCGATCGATGCGATTGGATGCTATAAAACCATCGATCGGTATGGAGCGCCAAATGCGCCAAAATTCATCAAATTTATTCGCATGGTTCCGCAATGTCATTCGTATGGTTGCAACTACATCATCAACTGTTTTTGACAATCGCGGTCTCTCGTTTTTCAATCGCATCGACCGTTTCCTTCATTCGTAGGGACATAAATTTCAATCGCATCGACCACTTTTGACAATCGTACTGTTCACTCGAAATCGATGGTCAACACTTATCAATCGATGCTTTTGAACCATCGATCGATGCTACTAAACCATCGATCGATGCGACTGAACCATCGATCGATGCGATTGGACCATCGATCGATGCGAATATGCGATTGGACCGTCGATGTAATTCTGCATGGCCCTGTTAGTCTCGTACCCAGACCTACTTTACATTAAAATGCTATTACCATTTCTTGTTGTTTGAATTACATGAATTGGATGCTCCCTAGACTGCTATTGCTGTGCATCTGTTTTGAAGTGGCTTGTTATTGGTTGTTTTTCACCCCTGCAAGATGTTTTTTCCTATGGTTTTTCTGCAGAAGGAGTTTTTTCAGTGTGTTATGTATTTGATTTGGCCAGTTGCTGTGTCTGTCTGTGCGCTGTGTGTGTGCTGTTGTAGCGGCATGCACAATTGATGGTAACCAAAGTTAGTCAATGGTCATCTTGCATGGTATGGGCGGGAGCTTTGCAAACCTTTACAATCCCTGCGGATTATGCCTGTTTAGCATAGTTATGCGTGATCTTGTGTGCATATTGTATCTACAGTACTTTACAATGATAAAATGTATTATACAATTAAGGCTAAGGTTTCTAAAATGTGCGTGCATCTCAATTGGAGCTCGGCGTATATACAGCACCCCCTCAGCATCATATCCATGTCACATGGCACACACAAACTTACACATCCATGCACCCAGCCCACATTTCTCCAACACCATCCTGGCTGGATGGTCCTCTTATCCATGTCCACTAAAAAAATATTGGCCAGAACAGCTAACATCTGGCAGACGCAAAATTAAATAAGTACATGCAAAGCACATTCCCGGGAGCAGCAGTGCATGTGACCATGTCAAGAACAAAGCTGCATGCCTCATTGGAAGCTGCTGGTGTTAGTTCCAAGAATGTTCTATCATGGGAGAGATATGATACCTGTGATGTGACATTGCACTACATGAACAGGTAGTACTTTAAGGTTGCCTTCCGTTTTTTTTTATACTCTCTTACACCAACAAAAAACTTCTACATATGGCCATTATTTTTTATAATATTACAGAGTAAGCATTGTTTTAGCACATTGTTTCAGCCTCATAGGTTTGCATAAAAAATTGTGGTCTGTGATGTATAATGAATGTATATTTTTTGTTATTTTTTGTATCCTCTTTTGCTGCACATGAATCTTGCATCAATAATTTTATAAAACGTTTCGTGCATGCCTTGCAAAACCCATAAGCTATTATACATTGTCATAATGGATGCATTACCTCACATGGACTATTATAATTTTTAAGATTCAATGCGAACAAGCTATACATGGATACAATCCTTATACATAAGCACGTTCATCATTGTTATTAAAGAATGTAACAATTACTACGCTACACAAAAAATTATTACTCGCATAGTGTAACACTTAGAATTTAATTCTGTGCATCATCCTAAAACAATACCAATTACTTCCTCGCATTTCATTATGCAAAAAAAACGAAAAAAAAATCATGCTTCGATGTGTTGGTTTAGGTACTAAACTTTGTTTAATGTTTTGGGGGTATGCGAGCAATATGCTAAAATCCCCAGGGTTGTACCCCCTGGGAAAGCCTTACTTCCATTCAACCCTGAGCCTAGGGAAAGCCTCGCCTCCATTCAAACCTAAAGCCCTTAAAGTCTGGGATAAGTCTCACTTACATTCAATAAATCCCCTCATCCAATCTAACACATTATCCCAAAGATATTGACACCTGATATGGTTCCAGGTCACACACATGTATATAAAGGATGGTAAGGTGGGCAGCAATCACTCAGACCAAAGCCAAGTCTGCCAGCTGCATTGTTTCGTCACGACAAAGCCTAATGCGCCTCACATGCGAGGCACTCCGCCTCAAACTGATGCAGGCTCACCTCGCCACCACCGGCAACAAAGCGGACCTCGTGGAGCGACTTCTCCAGCACGAGGCAAGCTACGTACAAGGATCGTCTGGTCTCCCCGCGAGGTCAGGAGGTTCCGAATCGACCGTCTCCGACTCCACGGACGGTACGGACGATGCGGATCAGGACGAGACCACCAGTCGCTACTCGCTTGCCGCATCGAACCTGGCCATCGGCACGCCCACACCCGACGGTTCCAGCGAAACGTCGGAGGACAGCCTCGGCGACCAGACAGCATGCGAGGACGTTGCTCCTCCACACGGCACTCGGCGAAAGCATCAGAGACCTCAACGACCAGCAGTCTCTCGAGCTCGGCGAACCCTCCACTGCTCCCCAGCGGGTGCAGCGCGGATAAGCCGAATGCACAGCGTCACCGCCCACGGGAAAGCGCACTCTCCCGACGACAGTGCAATAAGCACCGAGCCAGCCACCTCAAAAGGGGCTCGCCAGCACCCTTCAAAGAGCAAATCCCCCGCCAGGAAACGACGCCGTAGACGATCTATGTCATCCGCTAGCAGCTCCACTTCCAGCAGCTTGGACAGCTCCAGCAGCTCCGGAAGTTCGTCGTCCGAGTCCAGCGACTCTGACGCACGGAGGAAGAAGCGGAAGTCGAAGTCCAAGCGGCACAAGAGGCACCATCACTCGAAGTCGCGGGACCGCAGCTCCCTGAACGCTCCCTTCACCACCATGGTCCCTACTCCTTCGAGGCGCGAAGCGAAGAGGATCAAGAAGGGTAAGTACGCCCATTTTGATAAACTCCTTTCCCCCATAGACGACCCTTTCTCGCTCCCTGTGGGAAAGCGCAAAGGGAAGGACAGACGCCAAGTATGCGACCTTGGCAGCTGGTTCGAGGCCTGGAATATATTCATTGCCATCCGGGTCCAGATCGCCCCCAACACCGCACTTGAGCTGCTTCCCTGAGGTATGACAAGCTGTGCAGGCAAGCTGCAGCCAGAAATGATCAACAGGCCCTCCGCTGGGATGTACTGAAGGAGGACTTGCTGGTATGGTGCGTCACAAACCCGGCACTTCGGACAAGACAGCAGTCTTCATACCCACGGATCGGGGCATCAGGGATACCAGCACAGCACCCAGCAGCCACTACTGGCAGTCTTCACCATGGTGAGCACGCCACACATACAGCATCAGGTGCTGGGCCACTGGCTGCGGTGGAGAGCACTCTGCCAAGTCCTGCCCCCGCACCAGCACTCCAGGGGTTAAGTGAGCTCCAGCGGGCTCACACTCCTCTACGACGCTCAGCCTTTGAGCGAGAACTAAAGGGACATCCTGACAAGGCCTGGGTCTCCTGGCTGCTCAATGGCATTGACAACGGTGTTTCCACCGGCTACAAGGGTCCTCACTTCCCCTTCACTGCACGCAACCTGACCTCTGCACTACAGCACCCCGAAATCGTGGACGCTGAGCTACAAAAAGAGGTGGAGCTGGGACGCATCCTCGGCCCCTTCTCACAATGGCCCCTAGAGCACCTCCGCACATCCGGCCTGGGAGCAGTTCCGAAAAAGAACGGGAAATGGAGAGTTATCCTTCACTTGTCAGCACCAGAGGGTCGTAGCATCAACGACTTCATTGCCAAGGAAGAATTCTCCATCCACTACTCCACCATTGATGATGCAGTGGCCCTCCTTAGCAGATTCAGCAAAGGAGCCAGGATGGCAAAGGTCGATCTGAAATCCGCCTTCAGAATGGTTCCAATCCAGGCATCTGAGTGGGAACTCCTTGGTATGTACTGGCGAGGGCAGTACTACATTGACACCCGCCTCCCCTTTGGTCTCCGCTCTGCCCCAAGCATCTTCGACAACTTTGCAAGCGCACTTCACTGGGTCCTAGAGAACAATCACGGGGCAATCCTACTCCAGTACCTTGACGATTTTCTCCTAGTCGACCCCCCAGACCAACCTACCTGCCAGGAGTCCATGTCAATCATGCTCCAGGTATGTGAGGTGATGGGGATCCCAGTGGCCACCGAAAAGTGTGAAGGTCCAGCGACCTGCATCACCTTCCTCGGCAGTGTCCTGGACTCCTCACTGCAGCAGCTTAGATTGCCACCAAAGAAGCTGCAGGACATCTCATCCCTGATCAAATCATGGCTTGGCAAACGCAGAGCTACCAAGAGGGAGCTCCTATCTCTCATCGGGAAACTATCCTTTGCAGCCAAGGTAGTCCCAGCAGGCCGCCTGTTCCTGCGTCGTCTCATCCAGCTCTCAGCAACAGTGAGGAAGCTACACCACCACACCCACCTCAACCCCGAAGCCAGAGCTGACCTACGATGGTGGAACAGCTTCCTACCATCTTGGAATGGCATCTCGATGTTCATAGCACCCGAGTGGAAGGATGCAGATTCCTTCCAGCTGTACACTGATGCCTCCGGCTCCTTCGGATTTGGCGCTTACCTGGACGGTGCCTGGTTCAGAGGCGACTGGCAGCCACACCAGCAGCTACCCAAGCGCTCCATACAGTGGCAGGAACTATTCGCCATAGTGGCAGCAGCTCTCACTTGGGGCCACCTCCTGGCTGGACACCACATCAGGTTTCATTGCGACAACCTGCCCATAGTCCAGGCATGGACCAACCAGTCCTCAAGGCACCCTGGTGTAATGGATCTCCTAAGAACCCTGTTCTTTATTGCAGCCAGAAACAACTTTACAGTTTCCCTGGTGCACCTCCCAGGCAGACTAAACTGCATTGCAGATGCACTTCCCCGCAATCAAACGTGACGCTTTTTTTTTCCCTTGCCCCCCAGGCCAACCAGCTTCCCACTCCCGCACCTCAGGAGCTGGCAGAGCTCTAGAAGGCCGTCTCAGACACCTCCTGCACAGAGCCGTGGTCCCCTCAACATCAACCACCTACGGGGCAGGGATCAGGAAGTACTACGCCTTCTGCACCCAGTTCAATCTGAACCCTCTTCCAGGGTCCAAGCACACCATCAATCTCTTTGCTGCCTATCTCAGCCAAGTACTTCAGGCTAACACCATCCAGGTGTACCTGGCAGCCGTCACCCATCTCCATCTTACTCGTGGGTTCAGCAGTCCAGCCCAGAACAACCCAACACTGAACCTGGCCATCAGAGGCATGCAACGCTCCCAGGGCCCAGCCCACCTCAGACCCAAGAGACTGCCTCTCACCATAGGGATGCTGGAGCAACTGCTGAGGTTACTGAACAGCGATCCACTGAGCAATCATGACAAGCTGATGCTGAAACAAGCTCTCACTATCGGTGTGTTTTTGGGTTCCTGAGGGTTAGTGAGTACACCCTGACTACCAGAGGCAGATTCGACCCCAGACTCCACCCCACCAGAAGCGATGTCACCTGGGTCAAGGAGGGCCTTCACTTCCTCATCAAGAAGTCGAAAACGGACCAAACCGGGAGAGGCACCATAATATCCATGGGTTACACTCATCGTGCATCATGCCCAGTCATGGCACTGCGAGCATACTTCGAAAACTGCACAGCACCACCAAAAGCAGCCCTATTTCACTTCCACACTGGCCACCCACTCACCTCCAGAGCTATGAGAGCCATCTTGAAAGATCTACTGCTCAGGGGTGGGTACGACACCTCCAAATACAATACCCACAGTCTCCGGATTGGGGCAGCAACTGCAGCAGCACAAGCAGGGCTTCCACCATCCACCATCCAGCGGCTGGGAGGATGGAGCAGCACTGCCTACACCACCTACACCCAGCATCCACTGACAAACCCTTCAGACACAGCAACTCTAGCATCAGCACCATGACTCCACTGCACACACATTCACACACTTCATGTGTACTCACACTTCACCTGGAACCAAATCACCCTTAGTCAATCCATTTGGGGGTTTCACTTGGGCGGCACCCTTCGGGCTTCTACCCTGACCTAACCACCTTACCTTGACCAGCGTCAAGGGGTGGGGCTGACCTAATGGGGACCAGCGTTTCCCTTGGTTCCAGTCAGGCTCAGGGTAGGGGGTCAGCACCCTTACGCACACCCGACTGGCCAGCTGTCGCCTACCCCCCTTTTGGGCAAACTATAAATTATGCCAAGCGCAATGGGTATCACGATTAGAGCGCATGTAGTATACCAAGCATGAGGGAGCATCCAGACAGCATTAAGTGTTGGTTTAGGTACTAAACTTTGTTTAATGTTTTGGGGGTATGCGAGCAATATGCTAAAATCCCCAGGGTTGTACCCCCTGGGAAAGCCTTACTTCCATTCAACCCTGAGCCTAGGGAAAGCCTCGCCTCCATTCAAACCTAAAGCCCTTAAAGTCTGGGATAAGTCTCACTTACATTCAATAAATCCCCTCATCCAATCTAACACATTATCCCAAAGATATTGACACCTGATATGGTTCCAGGTCACACACATGTATATAAAGGATGGTAAGGTGGGCAGCAATCACTCAGACCAAAGCCAAGTCTGCCAGCTGCATTGTTTACCCACCCACCACTCCACCTGTGCATTGACTGTACTTGTACACATGTTTTGCTGTGTTCCTACTTGCACATCGATGGTAGGCGGCACCCTTCGGGCTTCTACCCTGACCTAACCACCTTACCTTGACCAGCGTCAAGGGGTGGGGCTGACCTAATGGGGACCAGCGTTTCCCTTGGTTCCAGTCAGGCTCAGGGTAGGGGGTCAGCACCCTTACGCACACCCGACTGGCCAGCTGTCGCCTACCCCCCTTTTGGGCAAACTATAAATTATGCCAAGCGCAATGGGTATCACGATTAGAGCGCATGTAGTATACCAAGCATGAGGGAGCATCCAGACAGCATTAATCTGAGATATTGCACCAATATAGCTTCACAACATCAATCATGCACTTATACTCTTGCCCTCCACCATTAAACACCAAATTGACAACAAACATGTATACAGAAGCCGCTGAAGTACGTAAAAACAATTAAGCCACAGTTCACACATAATATTGACCTTGTGTTAGCTAGCATTGTAGGTTATCAATAAATGCAGCAGCATCAAGTATGAAGAGAGACGATCTCTAGATAAAATCATAATCACGGATAGATGGTCTCCTATACAGTGACCACCCGCTCCATCGATAAACACATGCCAACGTCTATACGCCGAGCTCCAATTGAGATGCACGCACATTTTAGAAACCTTAGCCTTAATTGTATAATACATTTTATCATTGTAAAGTACTGTAGATACAATGTGCACACAAGATCACGCATAACTATGCTAAACAGGCATAATCCGCAGGGATTGTAAAGGTTTGCAAGGCTCCCGCCCATACCATGCAAGATGACCATTGACTAATATTGGTTACCATCAATTGTGCACGCCGCTACAACAGCACACACACAGCGCACAGACAGACACAGCAACTGGCCAAATCAAATACATAACACACTGAAAAAACTCCTTCTGCAGAAAAACCATAGGAAAAAACACCTTGCAGGGGTGAAAAACAACCAATAACAAGCCACTTCAAAACAGATGCACAGCAATAGCAGTCTAGGGAGCGTCCAATTCATGTAATTCAAACAACAAGAAATGGTAATAGCATTTTAATGTAAAGTAGGTCTGGGTACGAGACTAACAGGGCCATGCAGAATTACATCGACGGTCCAATCGCATGTTCGCATCGATCGATGGTGATCGCATCGATCGATGGTTTAATAGCATCGATCGATGGTCCAATCGCATCGATCGATGGTCCAATCGCATCGATCGATGGTCCAATCGCATCGATCGATGGTTCAGTCGCATCGATCGATGGTTTAGTAGCATCGATCAATGGTTCAGTAGCATCGATCGATGGTTCAAAAGCATCGATTGATAAGTGTTGACCATCGATGTCGAGTGAACAGTACGATTGTCAAAAGTGGTCGATGCGATTGAAATTTATGTCCCTACGAATGAAGGAAACGGTCGATGCGATTGAAAAACGAGAGACCGCGATTGTCAAAAACAGTTGATGATGTAGTTGCAACCATACGAATGACATTGCGGAACCATGCGAATAAATTTTATGAATTTTGGCGCATTTGTATGGAACGCCGTTTGGGTCAAAATTGATCACATCTGTAATTCGATCAAATTTTTTGGATCGACGTAATTTTCTAACCGATCATTTGCATTCGACGCTTTATCTCATTCGATCATGCGGATTCGACACAAAATTCTTTTTGATGGGATTAAATCGATGCTTGATGTTCGATCGATCGATCATTCGTCGATCGATCACCGATCTGGATCATTCGATGGGGAACGAGGTGGTACGAGGTTAGGCTGTTACCAGAATAGGTATACCGAGACTTGGACTGGAGTAATAATAGTCTTCTTCGTTGCACAGAAATGGGCTTTGCAGCTATGAAACTAGTGGGGCGGCAGAGACGCTTTCTTAAGCGGAACATCCCTAAACTTATATAAGCGCCTCGTTTCGATGAAGAATGGTATGGAGGAGGTGTGAGCATATAGTTTAGCGTAGCTGTAGAGTTCTACGTGTTTTTGTGTGTGCGCATTCAAGTGTTGTAGGCCAATGTGTGTATAGATTAAGGTCTTTAATCTAGGTGTGTGTGTGTGTGTGTGTGTGTGTGTGCGTGTGTGTGCGTGTGTGTGTGTGTGTGCGTGTGCGTGCGCGAGTGGGTTGGTACCTCTAGATATATTTAAAGCTCTGTGTGCATTTTAATGGGAGACGTAGGCGTGTATGGGCCTACATATGGATTGGTGCCACCTTCCTTGTGAGGGGTGTGGGGGGTTGGTGGCAATACATGAAAGCATCCAAAAGGACCTCTTATCAATAGAGGAACAAAAACTGTTGTGTGGATGTGGTATCTGGACCCACGCCCATGATACATGTACATATGGTATACATATGCCATGCAGACATATGAAAAGGCCTACATACGCATGAGCGCTCCCGCCACATGCCTTCCATGGTACGTATCCCCTTCCCAGATCACATGACAATTGGTGCAGCGTCGCCTGTGCACGCCAACTTAATAATAGCACCTGATAGATACATGTACATGGACCAATATTGACCACAACAACCACAATCCAGCACAACGAACACATCCACCACTAAAATCCACATATACACCTCCACAACATCCCAACATCACTTACAACAAAACAATACACAATCACACAACACACAAGGCTGGGCAGGGGCTCACATACACCTATATTTTAAAGGAGATGTGCCCACATCTCCTTAAGGAAAAAGCCCCAGTGGAAAAACCTCTAATAGGAAAAAATCCACCATACATTGGGGAAAAACCTCTAACTTGCACTGCCCAGCCACATACAACAACAAACACATTCAGTCTACAAACAGTCCAACAGCTGCGGCCTTCTCTGTGCCCAGGGGTCATCTGTCATCGGTCTCTGCTCTTGTAAGAAGACACACACAATGCTACTCTTTGGCAACAAACAGAGAATAAACAAATAAAAGTAAAAATTTCTGGTGCATGCCATGCACGAACGCTTAGACTGAACAACAGTCTCCAGCAACTGCTTTTACCAGTGCTGTCAGCTGCCACTTAAAGCTGCCTCCGCCAATCATATGGAGAAATGGCCCATACATCGGCGGTCATCTTGCATTTTATTTCAAATTGACTTCTAAACTAAAAAATAAATAAATTAAAAATTGGTCTGAATTTGAATTTTGTTTTTCAGTGCGTTGTAAGTATGCAACGTTATACAAAAATCAAGACAAAAATTTAATTACTATCGCAGGTAATTATAATATTCAACACTGCCGTTAGCTTCAATAACTACAATAAGCAGCATTTCGTTAATAAACTCATATCCACATGCACCCCAGGCCAGCCCCACCTCATCTGACGAGGGGTGGATGTGCATCAATTAGCACAACATAGACGACCAACCACATTTTTGTAAAGGTGGGTTATGTACAATTGCGGATTGTTACTAAGTGCAGAATGGCATATTGTTACTCTTACAGAAGTGGCGGATATGCATTGGTACTATGCTTACATATAGTACACGTCACGTTCACCATAATACTGATTGTTTAAACTTAACGCACTGACACCGATGGGGGCCGGGGACTGTGATCGCATATTGTACTCCTTCCAGCCAATCAATTTGCCACCCCCCTCCCCCCCCCCCATAATTCAGGAACCGCAGTATACCCCGCAATCATGACCTCATCCTTTGATCAACCTGTTATGTGTCTTGTGGCTTCTTGGGGTGCATAAATTTGTTACTGGGACAGGGGTTGAACTCTAACAGGCATTTATTAGAAGGGGTTGGGGGTGGGGCACCATTGAGTCTCAAAGGGGAAGGGGGGCTGGTGGGGGCACGGCCCGTGGGTGCCCATGACTCCAAGTTCACAAAACACACAGTCACACTCAGAATTCTATATTACTCACCCAACACACCAAATAACATTTTCACCCCCAACATGAGCGTACACTCCCAGCATACACAACTATATGACCCCCATCAGCATACACACCCAACTCATATTCTCCACTAACCACATACCAGTATACACTAGCAACAGTGTATACATTCCCAATGACCCTACACACCAGTATAGATGGGGCGGGAGTGCCCTACACCTACCTTATTTTTGCTCCTCTTGGCAATGAAGGTATAACAAGTTACACAACCCATGCACAGAATTGGCTCGCTTGGTATAAATTGCTCCTAAAAGTTTCAACTTAACATTTATCTCATTCCCCCCCCCCCCCCCCCCCCTCTGATGTTTTTTCTCGATGATGGATCGTGTCACTTGTTATCCCTTAATAACAACATGTACACACCAGGTTACCCCACAGGCACACCAGCACAACGTATAGCCGGCCAACCACCTAGCCTACACATTGTTAGACCAACATGAGTTTAATTCACACACACACTCACACACCAATAGCTCTACACATCACACACCAGAACAGTGAGCATAACAGTGAACAGCACAGTCAGTCCCACACACTGGGTTTCTTTGGATAAAAACCTTAGAGGGGGAATTTTAAAAATTTGCTGCTAAGGCAACTCTCAGGTTGTATCACTTATTGCCAAGGGGCAACAATACAGCAAATGCCCCACATGCACCCCATACACCAACTCATATGTACACCAAAGGCATGCACTACATGTAACAACAAGATAACATATGCAGTTCCCTTCATACATGTACCCATAATTCTACATGTGGTGTGTTCCCCTATCAGAGGTCATCTGCCCCACATAAAGGGGTAGTGATCAACAGGATAGGCTAAGAACACTAACAGTTTCTTTTTATTTATTTTTCCTACCCTGCTCCCTAGATGATCAGTGTGATACAGCCAGCATGACAAAAAGCTTCAGCAACAACTCAAATAGAAGGGACATTGCAGGCTTTGTGTGGTCATCAAGTAGCTACAAGGCTCTGCAGACTTCATGTGATGCATGCATGTAGATTTGTGGTGTGCTTGGCATTTGTATTTGGTGATGTAAGATCTGTATGTGTGAATGTGGATAGTTGCAGAAGGTGCTGGTATGGAACTGTGGACAATGATGGACTTGCTTAAAGCAGACAGGAGGCTTGGTCTTTTAGATAAGAACTATGTATATAGGTAGTTATGGGTGATTATGTAAACTTTTCCTTCCCACTTTATAAAACTTTACCTGTTGAGTATATAACAATACAGATGCCTGTGCATGTAATAATATAACATCCAGCCGTACAGGGGCGGATACAGGGCCTGAAGCGTACAGTTCCCCCCCCCCCCCCCCCCTCCCCTTTTGCGTATTGCGGGTCTGACCTGTAAACCCCCCTTTTTGAAAATCCCCTGCCGTATGATGCATTATGTTATTATAAGGTCATCTATTAACCAAATTCGAACCCCCCTCTTCCTGAAGGCCATGTACCCCATTGAAGCTTTGTTAGAAATAGCCATTCGTCCATGAAACAAATATTAAGAAGTGTTCATGGCAAACTCCTTTGTGTAATCGCCACCCAGGGCCCGTGGAGAGTATTATAAAGGGGGGGGGGGGGGGGGGGGGGGGGGGAGATTTCAGTACTCCTCCATGTTAGCAGTTAAGTTGTAACACAGATGGTTTTCCTTCGCAGTTATTCATAGTTATAACGTGCGTATAAATACACAGTAAAATGCACAATAATACCTCATATCGATCTATACAGGGTGATTGAAAGTCGCGCAAAATGGTATAACTCCAGAATTGAACATTTAAATAAACTGAGCAGTAACTTTTAATTTGATTCATGCTTGAACAACCAAGTTTTCAATTAAGCTACGAGCGGTCGAAAATGATCTTTCACTAACTGCCTTAGTAGCTGGATTGACCAAGATCAGTTTAAGTATAGTAAAGTCTGTAACAATCTCCGTAAGATGGCACTTTTTCACATTGCAAGTATGGCTATCCTCGGGTGCAGGTATGTCGTCCTGGTAAAGTATTGCCATCCAATACACGGTCATCATCTTCGTTTGGCACATCTGCAGTACCACGTGCTTTATTACTCGAATTAAAAGATACTGCGATATCTTTAAGCATGCTTGGATTACTAGGAACATAGCTATGCCATATACACTGCTTTTTAAGGAGATTCGCCCATTGCGTATGTAGCGGACCGACCTGGCAATTAGAGCTCGAATCCAATCGGTTGGCAGGCTATCGTACACAAGCAAATATATTTCGGAGTTTCCTAGCCCTTCGTCAAGCAAACAATCAATCACTATAACTTGAGGTGGATACACTGCACAATAACAACAAAAGGCTGGTTGCCTGCATGCTTGTATGTGCATAATTATACTGCATCGATAATTTATACATTTTTAAAAATAAAAATAATCGGCCAAAAAGTGGAGGGGGGAGCAGCTGCCCCGCTTGCCCCCCCCCCCCCCCCCCCCCCCCCCGGCCTCCGCGGGCCCTGCCACCTCTACCTCTGTCTTTGCAATACATGTTAATAATTCCAATTAGTGCAACCTAGCCAGTCCTACATGTGGTCATGCATGCTAAGTCAGTATATTACTTTGGTCATTTAACTACAACATCAAAAACAGCTAGGTCTGGGCATGGCTGACTGACGATAAGTGGCATGTGATGATTGTGTTACGCATCTTGTATGTGGGGTGTATCTCACTAACCATTCAACGGAATTGCAATTTGAAGACCCTTCAGCTCTGATGATAAATAAGTACACTGACTGCTCTCTATAATCCGTTAGCACCTAAGAAAATATCATTGGTTGGGAAACTATTGATGACTGAATAACGAAATGAGATAAAATGAATGGACATTGGAAACCTTGCATAATTAATGTGGAAGTGCGGATATAAGTACCTAAGATGCTAAAAAACTACTCATACAATGCCAAATAGTCCCACATTGCAAATCCGAGAGCACCTAGTCAATATTTGGTTTTGTTCTGCAGTAAGTTGCAGTAATGCGTCAATACATTTTCTA